>CM052315.1:24364995-24480311 GCA_028455605.1 Lasioglossum malachurum
TCTCTCTCTCTCTCTCTCTCTCTCTCTCTCTCTCTCTCTCTCTCTTTCCCCCTCTCGTCCTTTTTCCTCTTTTTTCATCCAGGGTGTGGGACTGCATATAACACGGTCAGAGACATTCGCGCGACTCGCAATTCTCCGCGTAATGTGCACATGTGCTCACCTAGTTATTTACGTTGCATTCTACATGCACATTGTCATATCGCGTTAACGTTTTCCTTTTACCGGCTATTCGACGCGAGCTGCACCGATGCAACATTGCATTCGACCAACTTATCCTATCGGATTTGATTTAAGGCTGGTAGTGAAATATGACATTCCACGGACAATACACCGTTCGTTCTCATTATATAAGTACTGCCAACTAAATCTTGCTGCATCGACGTGCAATATTCTCGAACGGTTTCATTTGATTTATTTATTAGACACAAATATTCACAGGGGGTTCGACACATTTCACTCTTGAAGCAAAATAACAAATATTCATTTCTATACTTCGGTATTTTTATTTGATAAATCACATGGAAAAAGCATTCTTACTTTCTGTTCGATTCAAATAAATGTTTATTTCAAAAATACTTCGCTTAAATAAAAAATGACAAATATTTTATAGGAAAAATGTTGAACAGAATTAATTATTTGAGGTGTGTAATTTCTTATGGTCCTGAAAATCCTTCAAGACCAAATGTTAAAATTAAATTAGTATTATTGAAGTTTCTCTGTCTTCTTAGATAAAAATATAACTAATATAATTAACGTTAAAAATATATCAAAACACAGAAGACATAGAAAGCTGTTTGTTACACAGACCGCCGATAGCCCAAAAGGATGCAAGAATATGTTTAGACTGCTGGCACAAAAAAAAAACAATATTCTGAGTTACAATATTGTGTGAGAGACGTGATACGTCGATCGTCCAAACGTAAACAACACGTGTGAGAGACAAATGTTATTGATTTATTATTCACTTCAAGATAATAAATCTTTATTGTTTAATGTTTATCAAACATTATATGCGTGACACGTTGTATACAAATCTGTATTTCAGACACAATTGACGATGCTGACCTAATAGAATTAGAGTACATATTGATTTTATATGAAAAAGTTATTTAAATAGAGATGAATTTATTAAAGTATTCACAACTCCTTTTCTTGATTTTAAATTGTTCGCGTGGTCGTGATCATTATTATTATCCTATTCCTACACAAATAACGAAACAATCTAGATAAAGGTTATTTGTCTGTTCAAGAAATGAGCTGACACGATAAGATATAATGTTTTTTTATGGATTTTCAAATAATTAATTTGGGTAACGCGCAACTTTGGTTCGCAGTAACGCGTGTCGAGCTCGACTGTTTGAAAGTTCGCGCCAATTTTGGTACACGGTCTGCAGACTTGAGGAACGTTTGTTCGTTCCTATACGTAGTCGGAGACGGAGAGCGTGTTTGCATTGCATGTACGCGCGATCGGGCTCGTGCATGCACGTGTAATGTATACATTCTGCGGTCGTGATAAGATCGAGAAGAAGCTTGCGCAATCTCGAGTAGCGATTACTACGGGAGGCAGTGTCGCGGACAGACGGACAGACCCGTCGCCGCCACTGCCAACGGCTTTTACTTGCGTGTTGCTCCCAGTCCCAGCGCACTAACAAGGGGAGTGCCAAGGTGTGGAGATCGCTTTTCGAATGACACTAGGTACATACAACTTTTGCTATGTGTCTAATGTTACAAAACCCCTCCTGCCGCTCGTAAGAACAGCTTTTCGTTTTTGAGAAATTCCTCTTGAAAGTACCGCATGTTCCTAGTCACCCGGTTACAAGACAGACGACAGCAGAAAGTGATTGTAACTCTGTGGTGACAACGTGTACGACTACGATGCTGCAGCCTCTGTATTCGAATCATATGCAGCTGGCTTTTTCTTCTTTTCAATATGTACCTTTAGCGCAGCTTCGATAATTAAACTTTACATTTATGAAATTTTATTTGTATTTGCATTTATGAAATCATGACTTTCAATTCTGTTTAAGGTCTTCATCAGGAGTATAAGTTTCATTAGTAATTCTTACATTATAAGAAGACAGTATACGTGATATCAAATTTTATCAACCAGTGACCAAGATTAAGTAACCGTAATCACGTATTAACGATAATAACGCTACTATCCTTCACAGTAACCTCTGGCTCCGCTAAGATATTGTTAGAGAATAACTACTGCGAATATTGTAGAGTAACACAGGTTACGTTGTACAAAGCATTAAAAAATAGAGGTTAGAATTACATTAAGAAGAGTACATATTAGTCAGTACAATAAAGTCTCGTAGCCTCGGTTACAAAGTGGATTTTGCCGGGATATCGACCAATAAAAAAATGGAAAACTATGGGCGATAAGCGCCGGCTGTTATCACTCGAAGGTAACTAAAATTCTAGTCTGACGAATCACCGACTCATTTGGACGTTAATCAGTTCGCTGCAGTGTCATATCGGTAATGAGTATCAGGCTTCAATGTCGCGTTAATCGCGTTATTACTAGTTGTGTACACATATACATATACCGCTATAGGCTAACGCCCCATCCATTCGATCCCGTTTCCTTTTTTCTGTAACAGTCAGCCTCGAGCGAGCGATTTTCTCGCGCGCCTCCACCACTTCAATCTATTTTTCTCCCTCTCCGTTACCCGCGCTTTTTATTTCTCTTTCTCGAGCCAACGTCTACCCCCTCTCCCCCTCACCATCATCGCTCTATCTCTCTCTACTTCTCTATCACTCGCGCTCTGTGTCGAGTGGTTTTCGCGCTTTCTTTCCTCGATTATAAAACGGTTACGCTGGGAGCGTCGGTGTGTCGCGCTCACAACGGATTTAACCGACATGCCTCCCAGGTAGAATACGTCGCGGAGACTCGCTCGATTTGAAGTTCCTTGATCGAAGATAACGCGTCTACGAGCTAGATTCCACGTTCGACCTTCGATTTGATAACGCAAGGATAACGCTCCGACGAGAATGCACTTATCGCCCGTGGCGATTGAGTCGGGGCGGCGGCTGGAAATTTGCGCGAACGTCGGTTAAAAGATTGTATTGTCAAGGGTTTCGCTATGTACATACAGTGTAACAGCCACAGTGCAAATTGTACATAATGTATGTCGACGGGTATTTTAAAACTGAACCGGTTAAAATGACCGGTTTACAATTTTCTATTTTGCCATTATTGAAATAATAACAGTGATTTCGTTAAAAATGATTGTATAGATATCTTGAGCCGAGCAAAGTCTAACTAAAATTAATCTCGTCATTTTTATAAGGGAACATGTACCGGTCACTTTTAAGGTTCGGAAAAAGATTTTGATAAAAATTGAATTACCAACTTCTTGTTAAACTTATCGAGAAGAATATCATTTTCACGGATGAGAGCAAAATAAATACGTTTGGGTCTGATGGGAAAACTAAAATGATCAGAAAAATTAGAAACGTCAATGCCACGACGATTACAAGTTATAAATAAGAAAGATACCCCACCAAATATTAAAATCGATTTTTTCAATGTTATTATGTAATTATGCGTTATTTCGTATCTCGTGAGGTCAGTCTCGGTCATATTTTCGTAATAGGACCTAATTTCTTTAGTTTCTGTTCAACTGTACCTCTATACCAGCTGAAAATATATTAAACTAGAAGTTGGTAATGCAATTTTTGTTAAATTAGTTAAAATATCCGTCGATACACGCTGTGCGATTTTCACTGCGAGTGGCTGTAACCTTAAAATGACTTCTTCTCGAGAAGGATGAACCAATGACGAGGATAGGTCAGGAATTATTCTAATTATAAAAAAATGGAAGTACATATTCGGATAAACTACGGCGAAAAAGGTTCAGGAACACACAAGTACAATAGCCTGTCGTGGATCGGCAATGATCCCAGAATCCCAGCTCCCCCTTTGGTCTGACTTTCAAGCATTCCACCACCTGACGGTTAATTCGTAAGAGTATATAATCGTCGCAAGCTCTGCGGTATAGAAGAATGAAGAACAGAGGGAGAAGAAGGTAGGCCAGGGCGGTGGTTGTTTGACCGAGACGATAACTCGTCTTCGTGACTTAACGGGTTCACTTGGAACGCGAAACGTCCATATGCAGCGGCCGCGTCGCGCCGCGCCGGATAGAAGAGAAAGAAGTCGGTGCTGTGCGCGCGGGATCGAAGAAAATCTCCGGGCGCAAGAATCTCGCGTTGAGGAGCACTGATCTGCAGTGTATATCGTGTATTAGTCTGGACATGGTGGGGATGGTGGTGAAGGGTGCCGGAGGAGGACGCGGAGGGGCTCAAGGCCGGTCACGCTGTCAAGCAAGAAAGCCTGCGCGCCGAAATATCAACATGACTGTCCAACTCGGTTAGCCTCCGCTTGCTGCTCCGATTACCTCTTCACGTTCTTGAACGCGTGCGTCTATCTCCCGTCTGTCCCGCGTCTACGTCGAAATTTGTAGAATCATGAGAAAAACTCCCGGAAAACGATCTCTTTATGCGCTGGGATCACAGTAAAGTGGATGGTCGAACGATTTAGAAAGAACGGAAAGCTAGAGGTGGGAGAAATGGAGAGAGAAAGAGAAAGAGAGAGAGAGAGAGAGAGAGAGAGAGAGAAGATATAGTAAAGTTTCGGACAGGTGGTAAAGGCGCAGAGGGTGACAGCTGATATAGTCTGCGACTCTGGTTATCGGGGAAGGTTACGAAACTCGTTACCACGAGAAAGGCTGCGACTCGGTCTCGCAGGACAGAAGCGGAATACTCGGGTGGGTGTGTGAGAGATCGTGCGTGAGCGAGTACCTCCGCGGCCGGGAACGGGAGATCGAGAAAGAGAAAGAAAAAAGACGAAGAAGAAGAAGGATACGCTGAGACAAAAGGGAGAGAAGACGCCGAAAGCGGAGAAAGATTCGGGCCGTTCGCGGATCCAGCGAGTTCACCGAACGCCGCGAAATTCTTGGACGGGTCTGGTTTATCGCGGCATTAGGGACCCAGTCCCGCTGATAAAACAGAGAACGGTTTTCTATTGATGAGAAATTCGTTCAGTGAAAAACGAGTAAAAAAACCGAACGATGGAGACGGCGACTGAGAGGGAGAAGCGGTCGATGAAGAGAGAAGGAGAGAGAGAAAGAGAGAGAGAGAGGAAGAGAAGGGTGAAAGGATGAAAGGAATGGAATGGAATGGAAAGGAAAGGGGACGGACGAGGAAAAGGAGGAGCGAGCGCGTCGAGGGGTCATCGGGAAACATAACCTCTGAACGCTCGATGTTCGACTGCCTCGAGAAACACGGAGACGTTTTTCGACGTTCGTCTCGTTTCCGCTTTCATGCTTCCGCGTGTAGCCTTACCTTATGCTCGTCGTTCGTGAAGCGATGGCCCGCGGGTCTCGACACTTATCCGATCGTTTCGCGTTTGAACGCAGCGTCCGAGAGACGACGACACTCTTGACAGTTTTCCACGATGATGTGTGTCGGCGATAGTTTTTTCATTGGTACACGAAGCCCAGCCGGACAGCCCGGATAGATCACAACACTACCGACACTGAATACGCGACACTTCGGCAGGCTCGTGATCGGGCGTCTTCGGACGAAGTAACAGGCACCCGAAAGAGCATGGCACACCTTCGCGTCACGTTACAACGAGTTACAACAAGCCACGGGCAGCTACAGCTACAGGCACGGGCTACCTCGGACTCTCTGTCTCCGTCTCCGTCTCCGTCTCTGCTGTTGACTGGTGGCTACCTCACACCACAACCTCGTCTCATACCTGTGTCTCTCTTTTTCTCTTTCTACGCTCGTGCATGGAGCCACTGCCGATAGTACAGTGCATCGCCACCAGATGGTCCATCCTGTCGCGCCTCTACTCTGTCTCTACATATACATATGTATACATCGCCACTCGAAAGATTCGCGCACCCTTCGCTATTTAAAAACGTCTCTTTTCTAGACCTTTCGGCATTTTTCTCCTGGCCCATAGTGAGGGACGTTTCTATAAAATACCTAGAATTGATTCAACACACAATTTTCATATCATAAATTAACCTTTAGAGGGCCGGACTGGCCACTAGAATGGCTAGGGGACAATCTTGGAAATTTCGCGTAACGTGTCGGTTCTATTAGGGCCGCCCATAAGTAATACCGTTCCTTGATGTTTATATAAAATTTTATTTCACTTAACATTTAGTATAGATTCATTAATTACAAATTAATTTCACAATAAGCACACTATTAACTTAATGTTAATAAATCCGATTAGTACGTAACCTATGAATAATGTAGCAATCTTTAATTAATCAGTAAAGACGACATTACTTACGTATATAAATTGTTCATCTGGTGAATTCAAGTTTTCAGTGAAAAAATGCTTTTCGTACGCTAATACTTGAGATAAACTAAAAAGGATACAGATTTATATCCGATTCCATTTGTTAAATAAATAATGGCCAAGTTCATGTCTCTCAAAGCAATGCATCAACCACTTCTCTTCCCGTCTGCACAGTCTGCAGTGTTAATATCACATTCTGTTTCTACGCGAATATTTTATTGCCAATTAAGAATGGATTTCTATAATATATGTATGTATGAATCTCTTTCTACTAAGAAAAGCTTTCATATTTTTATCTCCTACGAAAGTCATAATTCATTACTACACTTAACATAATATTCGATATTATTTATATATTGAACTAGAATAGGATTTTTGTATGGTTAGGTATATATCGATATTTTTCCATTAATACATTTAGGAGATGTTCAGATTAATTCACAATTTATCTGTAACAACTTGCAGCTGTAACCGTGAGACAACTTTTTCTTTTAGGAAGTAATTTCGTAATAAGCGGAAGAAAGTGGTCCAACGAGTTCAGAGAAGATGGTATGTGATGGAACTAATAATAATTTAATAACAATTTCAATGCTACTTTTGTTCAAATTACGTTCTTCTGTAATTTCAAGTCTCTGTTCATTTAAAATTCGTAACTCCCGTTAACGTTAACTGTTTAACTATTCGCTTCCGAAGGTTTGTCCATAAGACATTAATTGTTTAAAATCACATTCGAGATCAACTAACAAGTTATACCAGAATTAGATTGTACGACCGCAGAAACCCCTAATACCGTTTCGTTAGTAATGAAAGTGTCGCCAGACGAGGGGAGGGAGCACGTCTTGAGGGGAAAAGTTACCCTCTCTCTGCCAGAACCGGACACACGCACGACAAAGACGAAACGCGTCACGTGACCGGGCCGCGGTGGAAGCGTGGGGGAATAGCGTCGCAGAAGGGGAAGGTAGAGTGGAAACACAAGTCTTGGTCTGGCGACACTTACAAGGGAAGGACCCCAAGTATCCGACTTCGTTTTTGATCATTTTTTGTGAGATGATGATATAGGGATCCCTAATTATGTATGCAAAATATTAGGTGTAGTTACTCAATAGTTTTAAAGATATAAACAATTCAAGTTTCATACCTTGTTGATATACTATGATTTGAGCTGTAGTTTTCGAAGTTCCATTACCCGTGTAAGCAAGTTGCATGATTTACATGTATGAAACTTTAATTGTTTATATCTTAAAACTATTGAGTAACTACACCTAAAAATTATCAAAATCGAAGTGGGACACTTGGGGTCATCCCTTATTAGTATTGATAATGTATAACTAACAGCGACATAAATTTTGTCCAGCTTTTTGCGATTCTGGTCCCCTGTGCAACGGATAGAGCTTTATGCTAATTCGCGTTTCACCAGAGCACTCCGGTAAACCGCGGAACTAGGGAAAAATATATTTTCTGGACCAACTATGTCCGTATATGCTAACAATAAAGTAGAAACATCGTTGATGCTTGAAAATGTACTTCCTTGTATTTGACAAAGTGCGTGTTACAGGCACACAAATCTTTACAGTCTATGTACTTGTGGTGTTACTGTTTCATGTTGATGCTTGAAAAGTCGAATTTTCCTTAAAGGGGGTTATATACCTTGGAAAAGTTTAAAAGTAAGAGAAATTTAATAAATTTTTTCAGATATAAAATCACGTTTCTTTAAAAAATTAATACACAGGGTGAGACCCACAAATACTGCACTTCCTTGGAAGGGAGGGTTCCCAAAAGTAGGAACATGTTTGTTTTTAACCCTCAAGTGGTTGGTTCAACTATTGAACCAATGCGACCCCACAAATGTATACTAACAAATTATCTAATGTGTGAATATTAATGGTACAACGATTTAAATATAATTTAATTAAATCATTAAATTTTTAAAGTACATTTTGAAGATCCACTTAAGGGTTAGGTGTCCGAAGGGGAGGATGAATGATGTTTTTCATTCGGCTACACACGAATGGAACGGTACTAAATTTTAAGATTGTTCGTTTTCGATATTAATGAACTTCTCAGGGAAATAGACAGTGAAAGAAATAAGAGTAAAACGTTCACGCAGCAAGGCTTGGTTCATAGTAGCATAAGTCAGGTAAACGTAAATCATCATGGTTCAATGCTCGAGGCTGACCGGGGTCGCCAAAGCCATTTTGCTTCAGCTCCGCTTGACAGCGATTGGCATTTATAATTCCCGGCAATGTAGCAAAAAAGTCGCGGAATGCGTTTGATTCGAACCCGTTTGAACGCGTTTCAGGAAACGTGAGTTAGTCCTTTCCACCGTGACGATCATATCGATTAGATCGTTCTTGCCGAGTGACTCGCGAACTATTGCGATTGCATTTTTTTTAACTGGGCGCCGCGCCGTGGGAAATCGACGAAAATAACGATCAACATTAACGCATTCCGTTTTCTTCGGTTAATTATGAACGTTTCCGAACGAAACGGAGCTCCTAAGAAACAGAAAACTCGTCGAAAAAAAAATTGATAAAAGTACAGTAAAGTCTTGACCTAAGCCGGTTCCTCGGGTCCGTGCTCCGACATAGATCGTGTAGGACTACTATTTTTTATGGCTTCACCGATTGTTTTTTAGATCCTGTGGTTCTACTATTTGTTTGTGACCTCGCCGACCGCGCCGTCGATTAAACCACTAAATACAGTGCAAATTATATCATATTTAATGTCACTTTAATAAGAAAAATGCCACAAATAAGTTGGTGAAAGAGCTATAAAAAAATAATGAAAAATAAGGAAGTTTTGAAAATGGATTAGTAGTGGTTCACACCGATATGCCCGACCCCGTATCGGATTACGCGGCATGTTTACACTTTACACTACTTGACGACCGTAGCAGCACGAGCTTCTTCGCCCTCCGCGGAGCGTGTGCCCCCCTCCCCCCAGAGGAGGCGTTAGGTGAATTGATTAAGATCGTACAGATCCGTACTACTTATTGTTAGATCAAAACTTTACTGTACTGCATTACACGGAGCTCGAAAAAATCGTTAGCACTTTTGAAATTTACCGTTTCGCAATGGCGGCGAACAGGCATTTCCGTCGGAATGTTCCTCCTTTATTTCCAGCAGACACACGAATGCAGAAACGGAACAATGCGTAACATGTGACGGTAACTCGGTGAATGGTCGAACGACGGACGCATTCAACAGCAGAAACGTGAACATTGATTGGCGTACATTTTATTAATCACTTTTTATATGTACATGTGGACATATCGTGTGTATGTACGTACGTAAGGCGGTTGTCAGAGTAATGTAAATAGACGACACCACTATAGTCACAATCCTTTTAAAAATAACATGCGCGACACAGCCGGGGGCGGACGAAGTCTTGAAAAAGTGAATGGACTCGTTCTTCCCCGTTACTTTCTATCAACGTTTAAACCGTTTAATAATAATTATCTGAAAATTTCATAAATCTTGTGTTACCGTCTCGACCAGCTGGATCTCCGAGGACCGTTAATTAGATTAACGGTTGTCGATGGGAGACAGTCTTTCCACTTTAGCGGCAAGGGCATTTCTCGCGCGTACGGTTACACCTATAGCAAAACGCGTCGCAACGGCAGTAAATCTAACTACAATAAGCGCATAGTATCGCCGAGCGGCCGATGCACCGTGTGGTTGGCCGCCGCTCCGCCGCGCCGATCCATCTCTATCCTCTTGCCGATCCTACCGAGGCACAAGCATCAGGTACCTGCAATCTGTCGCAATATTTGGAACCGATTCAAAAAGACTCGTCCGTGACGGACGACCTATTTTCTCAACGGGGAATGCGGTGGCATTAGGTTCGTCGGTGTCGGGGTCGGGCTGCTGCTACAGGATCGACTTAGCGCCCTGTGAGGCTCCACGGTGAGGAATGTCCTGTCGCTGGTTGGGGGTGCAGAAGTGATTTCCGGTTCTATGGGGCTTGGACATCGCCTTTGGGCGCAGATCGACAGGTTGCTCCTGGATAGCGTTTGCAATGGTATTTGATAGATCCTTATCGGCTTCCAATCGTTCTGGCTATCTGCGAAAGGAGAGCACAATCACATCTTTTCGTCGGCCTCGACGCGAGAACATTTTTATCACGGGACTCGGTTATCGATATTTCCTTCGCTTGACTTACGGTTACGGACAAAAGTTCAAGACGATCAATCGCAATATCAATATTTCGCGTGTTATAAAAATACTAATAACTAGACCGTGGATTTGATGCGTTTATAGCAACAATTGGTAGATCAAATAGAAAACAGTCACAACGTTTGACGAACTTAGAAATACAGTAAAGCCTTGATCTAAGAAAAACTCTCGGGTCGGAACGAATAATTCGAATGATCACGTTCTACTGCATATTAAAAAACATCAACTATTTTCTACTTTGTAGTTGAAGTAGTTTTTCAGAGATGCATACTCTTTCAAAACAATGTACGAGACATCTCGGACGTTTACAACAAATGCGACATAATTACCCGTTGCGATAATCGTCTGTTGAACTTTATCAGCCGAAACGTTCATTTCTGCGTGCACTTATCCAACAAAGAAAAGGAATCGACTGGCGAATCGACTCCGAAGGAGGCGTGACTAAGTTTACGAAATCGGCGAAGTCTTGTGAAACATGAAGCCGATAGCTTTGAGGAATCTTGTTGCGTTTCATCCCGAGCGTTGCGTGCATTGCGAAACCGCGCAAATTACAGAAATAGTAGGAAAATTATGATTTCTCCCGGACGAGCGTACATACTTTGCGAGTTAGATCGAGAGGACGAAGATTGCGCGAAAGGAGGCGGACTAGAAACCGGTTCTTCTTTGTCCGAAGGCTTCGCGTCCAGCCGAATTCTTTCGCACTTCCTCGGCAGAAACTCCGGAGCCGTCGTCGCGAAGAAGATGTCTTGCTTCGATGTGATTAAATTCAGATTCGGCATGGCCATCGTGTGCACCAGATTCCCGTTGATGATCAGCCGAATCTCCATGGTATCCTTGGTGAATGCGATCACGTAGGGGAAGGCACAGGCTGAAAATAGTTCTTTGTTTAGAAGTGTCCCCGAGAGCCGGGAAATCGTGTCGAATAGACGCACGACCGTCTCTAGTACAGATTGGAACATGGTAGATTTGGCAACGCTGTCTCAATACGATTTGTATCGATTGATGATCAATACGATCATATGTAGTAGCTTTATTGGAACATCTGATCAGTCTGATGTTCTGTTTGTATGCGGCGTTGCCACATCACATGTTCCGGTCTGTGACAGCCATATGACGGCTATACTTTACCTATAGCGGCTGGCACGGAATTCCAATTGAAATCGAACTCGGATGGCGCGGTATTCTCTTCGACCAATTTTTGGAAGTGACACGTGTCTACGAGTACGAAGATTCTATTAAAAACTATACCACGGAGATAATTTCCGATGTATATACGTACTATTGTAGCAGAGTATTAATTCCGGTTCTTCGTCCTCGCAGAGATCCAAGGCCGCGACCAAGTGCGGCTTCGACGTTCCGTCGATGTGAAGAACCCTGGTGCTTCCGGTCGCAGAAATCAGTTCGAAGTGGTGTCGAACTCCGCAACAGAGGGTCCATTCGTTCGCAGAGTCTGTGCTCTCGATCATCGTGACTAGCGATGGTGTTTCGCTCGCATTGAACTCTTTCAATACCGTGAAACCGTCCACGGTGTCTGTGTCCGCTGTGGAACACCATGCGGTCCAAGCTGCGCTGTGTTTCCATTGAAGCACCGTCAAACGTCGGCCAACTGCCACGCACTAAAAGCAATTGCGTCATATGGAAATGAAACAAAGGAGAATGAAAAATTAAAGATTTGAGGCTTCCGGGTGTAAGTATAGCTTGGAAACGGACGGGTAGAATGGGAGACAAGTCTTAATCTAACGACACTGCAAAGAAGAAGAAGAACTCGAAAAGGACACGGCTTACACCAAGGCCGTCTCTATACAGGCCGGAACATGTGATGTGGCAACACCGCATACAGACAGAACATCAGTCCGATCAAGCTACTTCATATGCACAGTAGCGTATACGTCGAGACGACCGGGATATAACGCGAACGACTTCAAATCACTTCAAATCGGGCTGGGACAGCGTTGCCAAATTTACCATGTTCCGATAAATCGAAAGCCTCAACAGTAAAAGCTAGTTGAGCGGAAAGAATACCATGCGCAGATGAGATCCACCAGGCATGGTGGTGGTGTACAAATGACAGCCTCTTGACCGTTGTAGCCTTCTGTCTTTAATGTGGGACCGTCCCCTAACAGCCAACGGACGCACTCGAATGCGTCCACGTGGACGAACTGACGGCTTGAATTTCGCTGTGGCTCGCGAGAAATTGTCCCAATCATTGTCTTCGCTTTCGTCAGCGTCGTCGTCAACGTCGTCTCCGTCGCCGTTGTCCTCGCAGTCCTGATCATCCTCCCGCTCGTTCAACACCTCTCCGGACCTGTTAGCTGTGGTGCCGTTCTCGAATTCTCTCAAACGAAACACGTAGACGTTGCTCTCTTTCCCTTTGTCTCCCGTCCGGAATAGTAGTATTCCGTGTTGTTCTACTACGTCTAGTTGTTTAATTTGTACGGACTCGTCGAAGATCATTCTGTGGGACAGGCAGTCTGAAATATCAAGCGGATGTTTATCGCTCACTCGGGGTACGCCGATGAACAAAGCTATACCGAGTTACAACGAAATTGATGTTCGAAACTAATGTAAATAATGAAACAGTGTGTTTACATTAACGGAGCCCTGATAGACTACGGTAAGCACGAACATGGTCTTTGTACGTTAAGTTATGCTTTTTAAAGAATAACTCCTTTCAAGGTCAACATATTATACATGGTTGAATTTGTCTTTTTATTAACTATAATGTTCTATTTAAAAAAACGAAAAAGACATCTTCATTGAACCATTGAACCAAACATTTTCTGCCTGAAACATTTTCTTGCGTTACTAAAAACAACGGAGATATTTTCGGTGTAAGTCTTAGGTGCCTCACCCTGTATAACCGTTCCAAACAGTTATTTTCGGAACCGTTTCAACCCCTGCTTCGAATGCTTTCGTGGGTCAGTGTACGGAAGATAGTAAGAATCATGAGGGGACATTACCTTCTATTAAAAAGGTACCACTTTCCGTAGCAAGAATGACTTTACTGTCCAGCCAAACGTCTCCGCAGACGACCTCATGAGGAAAGTCCGGATAGATGCATCTCGGCTCCCAAGGTCTGGGCTTCAATGGGCCAGCAGTGGCCAGCGAAGTGGGTGCTAGTCCTCGCACGATAGCTTCCAGCTTCAAGGCCTGGCCGACGCGTACCACCTCGACAGCACGCGTCTCCTCGCGACGTCGACCTGGAGCCTCCACCACATCCGACAAAGCTCGTCGGTTTAACATGCTCTGCGAAAATGCAACGGGTGTTCGTTCCAGGAGGGAGAGGGGATACAGCCAATGCGCGGTTCATTTTCAAGCTCATCGCAATTTCGCAATTCGCGTTGGTCAATCCATGCCGGAAGCATTCTCGAAGGAAGATGATACTACGTTCGAACTCTACGTTTACAGTCCAAGTTGTTTTCTGGTCAAACTTACGTTGCTCTTGCCCTCCTGCGTATGCTCTTGGTACATGTCCCTGAGGAGCGCATCCAGGGTCCTCTCTCGCTTCCGCGAGAACGTGGGCGTGTTGAAGGTGGCCTTCTCGCCGTTGATCAGCTTGACGAGCAAGAACTCCCGTAGGGTGAACGGGTCCTCGAAGACAGGTGGACAGGGCAGGCTTGGTCCGAACAAAGGGACGCTCTCGTCGCAATAGATGGCCACGCGCCATCCTTTGTTGTTCTCCTCGGTGGATACAACGGCGAACACGTCTGCGTCAAAAGATCCGGTTCAATCTCCGGCGGCCGTCGCGTTGCATCGCGTCGTCGGTCCACAAGGGTAAACGACTTACGCGTAAATTGGCTCCTAATGCAATTTGGGTTGAACGTGTCTATGACGTCGGGGTCGTCCGTGTAAATAATATTCACGATATCATTGCCGATGTGCCGCTTCCTCTCCAGTTGCTGCGGGTTGTCCTTTGAATATGGCAGCATCGTACTGACATGGTACATCACTTCGTGGCCAGCGTACACCGTGTAGTAACTTTCTTTGCCAGTCATGTCGCCTGAAATTTCGTGTCGCGTGTCAGGCAAAATAGGTCGAATCGATTTGACTATGTGACGACCATGTCAACCGATTTTTGGACCTGAATAATTATTCGGAATAGGGAGGTCCTCACCGATTTCAATGACCTTGTTATATGTTATCAAGGTCAACATTCTGAACAACTTTTTCTGACCACTGAACAACGTTTGCAAAAATCTACGGACTCGCGATACTGCGAATTCTCTGAGAGGGGGTGCAAAGAGGTCCTCCGCCTTAAAGGTCAAATGCGGTTATTGGAAAAAGGTGAAGTCCGCTACAGTGATTTTAACAGTTTACTGCGAACATTTTAAAAACTAAGGTAGCGGTGGTAACATCTTACCGGCAGGTAAGAAATATTTTCATGAAAATAAAATAAGAAGATGGTTGTACGGCATTTTAGAGAGATATTCCGTTATAGATTGTGAAGCCCTCCCTCGCTTCAAGGATCGTTCGTTAATGGCGGTGGCAAAAATGTCAAAGCAAAAAATACGATAATATAGAAAATGGCCGGTACCTTTCACGTCCAAGCCACCTCTGTATTTGTCCCAGTTCTTCAACCATATTCTCTCGCCCATGATCTCCAGGAAGTTCTCGAACTCCGGGCTACTCTGCTCTGTAAACGAGACACCGTGTAGAATGGTAACAGCTGACCTATTTAATCGTTAAAGTTTCACCACTAATCAATTTACCATTAGACAGCATCTCGTCGTCGGTGGTTTGCCCCTTTTTCGCATATATCACACCGAACTTGAAGTTCACCGAGCCCTCCTGCTCCTCCAGCAAGAGCAGGTCCTGCGGCGCGAAACTTAGTTGTATACTCGTCCGATCGGGTTATAGGTCTGGGTATGGGCATCAGTAGAGGGCAAGGAAACTCACCTTCTGTATCTCCGGCGAGAAAACTTCGCGCGGTACTTTATCGAGCTTCTCCAGTCCGAAGAAGTTGCTGAAATTTCAATCAGATTCGAATAAAATTCGCGTTAGATTGCCCCTTATCTACAGGGTTTTTCCTTAATCTTGCGCTTCTTAATACCTTCGTTAGTTTTGCCGACATAAAAAAAGATTGACGACCTTCATTACGGTAGTACTAATAACATTTACCTGAGAATTTGTCTGATTGTTATCGTTTTGTTCGCAGAGTATGGCAGCGATATTTTCTGGGCACCCTAAATATTTGATTTCTTCCGTTACTAAAGTCTGTACGTTCTTTCTCGCAATGTTTCTTTCACTGTATAATCAGGTACTTACGGTTTTCCTCCACAAAATGACCCTGTAATGAGGGACACTTTGATCGCTAACTTCGCTTGTCACGACTGACAAAAACAAAGGATTTCTTTCCTGATCAGCGGCAACGTAATTCTGATGCACTGAGGATAAATGCACAAAGAGATTAGTAATCGTTTTTATCTTACTTTGTTAAGTGATACTTAATTAGTTTTATGTGATTGAAGAATTACAGTAATGTCTTGATCTAAGAAAACGGTAACCGTAGGATCTAAGAAAAACGAAAATTCTTAAAATCACAGGTAGACACTTTACTTACATTTTCCGAGGAAGTACTTGAAATACCAGCGCGTTTGGTACTCGGGATTTTCCAATATCGGTGTGCTGGGCGAGCCGAACATCTGCATAATGATAATAAAACGATATGGTTTTATCGACAACGAAATTGGGGGACAGGAAAGTGAGACGGGTTTAAGGAAACTGGAAAATATTCTTCTCTAATCGAATCGTTGTTAAGTAATTACTTGAAAAATATGGAATTTGTGAAAATTAAAATTTTGTATAATAAATTGTACCAATATCAAATTGTACCAGGTCATTCAGAAAGTTCGTAGCCTGACACATAGATGGAAAATCATTTCAGAGATGGGGTAAATGAATTAGAAAATCGCTGGAAAAATGTATTGAGCTTAAGGGAGAATATACTGAAGAACAAATATATTTTGACTATTTGACTTTCTGAATGACCTAGTACATAGTGTCGAAAGTGTGAACTGTGTTCCTCCAAAGAGTCCGTAGGAAAGATGGCCGACGGAAGGATGGACGACACGCAAAGAGACATAATTACGCTGTTCTTACTTCTTCTTTCTCGCCGGGAGAATCGCCGTTCTCGACCCGAAATCTTCTGCCATTGTCGGAGCCGTCTTGCTCGATCTGCGGCAGCTAAAAGGGGATTTCAAAGGGCTACATTAGCAACTGTGAGAACCGTGTCTGGTACAAGAGCGCCGTGTTCCAGTTTCGGAGTAGCTCCGTTACGCGTCGAGAGCCGGAAAAACGAACGGCGCACCGCGACCCGTTTTCCCCGTTCTTCTGTAATTAACTTTTATTGTGCCGCAGCCTGTCGCCCTTTTCATTCGTCCGCTACAATTTGTTAAAACTTCGCTACTCGCGAACGCCACCAATTCTGTATCTCGTGCTGCTCAAATTGCTATTGCCGCCGGTAAAACTAACCTCGTCAAGGAAATAGTACCACGTGACAAATACTGTAATGTCCCGATATATGTAAAAACATACGGGCCGAAGTGTGACTTATATCGTGCACAAACAGTATACCTTGATCTCTTATAGCTGGTGTCGAACGTAGACAAGGATAGCGAGTAAACATTTTTGTTCCTAATTATATTTTGATGACTCCTTTGCCTACTTATTCCTGACAATTTTCTGATTAAAACGACGCCAAAGACGACACATGAAAGTTTCAAGATTAAAATTACGATTCTTGAGACACAGTGATGCGAAAGAATGTCTTTAAAAAAAATAATCTGGAAAAGAATATTCAAAGCAGATGAATAAAAAATAATATTTCGTTGTGTGTCAATGTGTGTGTCATAATGTTCTATTTGTGGTGTGAAATGTGCTAATCTTTTGACTGCAGGCAGCGCGTGTGCAATGTGCATGTTCTAAAGTTTCGACACTATCTGCAGTAACATACATGTGTACCTTGGAGATTTTCTCTGTAGTATACATAGCGACCTTGAATGTTAGAGAGTGGTATTTTAGGTAGTATTACAAAATATTTTTGCAATGATTTTTATCTATAAAAACATTGAATATTGTTAACGCCACAGAAAACACCATTAAATAATATTTTAATGAATTATCATTGAAGAAACTGTCATAAACATGCAATAACTCTTTTACTAGAGGAATATAAAACTGGACTGCTATACAGCTTCTTGTTATAACTTAGTGTGAAAATTACTAAAATTATTTCAATATTGTAATATATAATTCACGTATTTCGAGGTTGTTATAAATGAAATCACAGAGTTCAAAAATAGTTGACATACATCAACGCAACACTATTATTTCATCTACCTTGACCATCCTAAATATCTCGTGTATTTTTAGTGACCGGAAAAATGTCGGAGGAAAAACTTTTATTAAGGTCACTCGATTGGAAATTTCAAGGTCATCGAACATTTTTTAAATGCGACTACATATTTTCATTACAACAGTCTAATAGCTCATAAAAAAAACAAATTCAACGATGTGCAATATGTTGACCTTCGCGTGATCAATCACTCAACTTTAAGCACCCATAACTTTCGAACCAGTGAATTCCTCGCATTAAAACTTGGTTTTTCGGCATTTCCTCGTCAAAATCTACAGAATTATATAAAAAAAAGTGAAACATTTTTGGCCCCTTAAATTGAAGTTTAGCCGAACAGTTAAATCTTTACTGACTTGTACAGTAAATCGTGTTGGGTATGGATGACTTTAAATTGAAGTGTTTACATGTGACACCATCACATCGGTTGGAGTAATCACGGTTTTTCAGAATCGTTAATTAAACAAGCAAATATGCTCCGAATTGTGTCATATTTGGTCTCATTTTAATCAGAAAAGTGTGACAAATATGCCGGTATAAGTGGATGGATTGGTGTTGCTTTACTGATATATCTATGTAATTCTGAATTGTACAGGATACATTTTTCGCAAATATTGTGCACGTCACATATATCGAGACTGTATGAACTTTCGCGACAATTCAATATTTCATTTTCGGAGCCACTTCAAATTTTTCTAGATATTTTCCAAATGCTCTCACCATTTCCACGCTGCCATAGTACCGCCTGGAGAGGACACCTCGCCTGGCAATCGCATCCGTGGTGGACCTGAAACATGTCAAAAATCCGTAGATTGGTTACGGAGCTACTATCAAATTTCGCGCTGCGTCCCATATCACCGAAGGGAAAGAAAAGGAAATACGCAGCCCTTCTTTTCAGTATCCTCGGACACTTCTTGCCCGTTCCGCCACCGGGGTATCTGGGTTAATGAGGCCAGTCTGCCAGGTATGACCCTGGATCGCGTCAATTAACCCGTTGCTTAGCTAAATTCAAGTGATGCTCGATAGAAACTCTGATAAAAGTCGCGGGCTTCGAGTACTCTATTCTTACATCGTTCTTACTTTATATAAATTTGCTGGAAGATTTTCTTAACTTCGCCACATCGATGGTTGCAGGAACCGTAAGGTATTTTGGCAGAAGATCCTGAGATATCTTTTTAAATTTCGTATTAATACAACGTACTTCACTATGAAATGGACGAAAACTGAATGTTAACACATTAATATTATAATTCGTCGTTTGCATTGTAATAATACTAACAACTATATACAAATATACTTTGTTGTTCTTAAAGATTTATGTTTTGTGGACAAAGTTCGATGCTTTAATGGGAATCACACAAAAATTGTTTTTATACTAATCATTTCTGTACACCCTGTACATTTATCTGGAACCATATTTCCTTTCGCATAAGGTGAAGGAAAACATGATCGGCAATTTATAAAATTAGCAGTATTTTATCCGAGGCGATATGTGCTGTGGAAAGTTCTTTTACGATTACACTGAGAACCTCAGGAATTTCGAAGGAAAACGGGAACACCGATGACAAACACATGACAATTTATTTGGCCCGTGGCTGAAGCACGGGTTGTGATTTATAAGAGAATTTCATAGAATTTTTCATGTGATAATGCACTCTCTTCGTCTGGCAATTTGTAACTTGATTGCCAAGCTTAGGTAGTCCAGGACAGTTCGAGGTACAAAACGAAGAGCTTGGCCACGAAATATGGGGTCAGCTGGAAACAGTTACATCGTAAACGGGGATATATGAAATTCTTTTCGGGTTACAGTCAACGGATAGGTATCCGTTTTCAAAGAAACGCTCGGAATTCCTGTGCTTTATGTTTCATATTACAGCATCTTATACCTATCTGGAGACCTGAATTGAAATTCTTAGAAAGTGTGAATTTTGTTGGATTTTCTGGGTAATTTATCTCAACATCTTTGCCGATGATGAGGCTAATATCAAACGATCATTGTATTGGTAGATCACGCAGAACCCGTAAATTCAAAAAGTTATGCCTAACTTAACCCCATTCTTTCCGTACTACTTCCCACATCAAAAGGGGTGAAATCAGCCCTCGAAAAAATTTAAATATTTTCTTTTGTGTGTTAATGACATTAAAAAAAGAGAATCGAAACGAATGTTGCATGGTATTATTGTCAGTATCAAACTGTGTAAAAAAATTTTTGAGAAATAGATTTTCAAGGAAGTACAACATTTTTCGAACAACCTGTCTTGTAGTATTGTCGCGGAGTGTATAAGAATGTTTCTCGACCCGAACTATGTCGATCCGTGAGTAAAATAAAACAAAATTCGAGATGCTAGTAACATACACGTGATGACTGGCTCGTCGATGGAGATATCTGAGCTGCGTGGAGGGCAGCGCTGATACGCAGACGGATCTGGATCTATTTCGTCGGATCATCTCGTGAGGGGGAGGTGCCGCTTCCTCTTCGCTGTCGCTTTCCGTCACCGAACCGCTCTCTCTTCTTCCTTTGCTTCGTTTGCGTTTTTCCAGAGAGGCCGACGTCGATGAGGTCGAGGTCGCCGACGAGGGGACCGGTGACACGCTTGTAGACGAGCCACTCGTCAACGAAACTCCGCGCAACCGGGAGACTAGCTTCATGTCCAGGCACAACATCTTCCCGGAAACGCTGTCACGAGGATGTTTCCTGCGACCCCTGTCGCTCGCTAATACTTCGACCCTTCCGTCACGGCCGAGACTGACCGAGAAACGATTATTCAAATTGAAGTGCGGAGTAAGGCTACCTTTATTTCGTTGTGACAGGAGTTGACGAACACGGATCGCGATCGCTTACATACGAAGCGCCGCGTTTCGTAACAGGCTTATGGGCATTACCGAAATAAAGTTAAAAATTATTCCATTTGGCTATATGCTATTTAAAATAATCATGTGTTAGTTCATTCGAACAGCCAAAACGTTTTTTTTAACTATCTCATTGGTTGTTTATTTAATTTATGGTCTACAATTTGGTCCCCACGATTTATGAACACTGGAACTACCACACCAGTCAAACTGACTGGTTTTACAATTTCATTTTAATATTCTTACTTCACGTTATATTTTTTTTCTGCAATGATGTGATGACTTTTGCACCGATAACTAAAGGTGTAATATAATGAATTTTATTTTTGTTTAATTTATTCAGAATCAAAATAATTTTGTATCATGCTACTTATACCAGTACCAGTCATTTTGACTGGTGAAATTTTATCGCACACAACATAAACTTACTCTGGCGCCACAACATGACCATAAAACTAATTCTTTTTTATATAATTCTTGGTATCATGCTTGAGAACAAAAGTTGGTCAGTGTTCAATGGTCTACAAATTGTACCAATTAGAGTTTGAAAAAAGTTTCATTTGAATGGAAAGTCAAGGTCACCTTGACGAGACGATTTCAATGACCTGATCTACTATACTACGACCTTGAATTAATGTAGTATGTAAACATGCTACTAATGTAGAATGCAAAATACTTTCGTTGACATTTTTTTAACTAAAACCGAGATGGAAATAATTAATCATCACAACATATGTATATCAGTGAAATCGATGAGATGATCCATATTCTATTTAATTAGCACGTTACATATTCTTTCGTCCTTGTTGTTTGCACCGATTGTGACCGATTATATAAATATTAATTGTTAATTATAACAAGATTGTTACCGTTTTGATTTGTTATTAATCAATAATGTCTATTTTTATCCATATCTATGTCCCTATTCATTATTTGCTGCGACCCTACGTTCTTGAAAACAGATAACACAGTCTTATTATATTAGTGTTTATTTACTTTTCATATTTTTTAAAATATTTGCTTTTTTGCTGAAACTAATACTGGAAGTATTGAACAATGAACTACGATTTCCAATGTTGTATTAGCAACAATTTACATTAATGATGAAATGTAATACATAATATTAAACGATACGAGTTCGGCAACTCTCTTCTTCACATCACGATGCACATGAAATTGCTGATCATAAAAGACATCAACATTTCCTTTATTTATTGTAAGCATATAAAAAAATGGAGAGCAGTGGTATACAGTGTCGCCAGATTAAGATTTGTCTCCCACTCTACCCTTCCCCCTTTGCGACGCTATTCCCCTACATTTCTGCCACGGCCCGGTCACGTGACACGTTTTGTCTCCGTCGTGCATGCGTCACAGTGTCACGTGACAAATTCGCTATTGATAGAGAGAGGGTAATGTATTCCCCTCAATTCGAATCAATTCCCTTGATCTGGCGACTCTGGTGGTGTAAGCTAAAGTAACATTACTACTTGCTGACTGAATCAAAATATATATTGTGTTAAACTTTCTGGATAAAATTAGAATTTATGTGTTTATAAATGTTTAAATACAAAATTTTGCGCATTGTGCAAAATGGATTAAGTCTGAAGTAACTTTGAAAATAATAGTTAATGACTTTGCCATGTAACAAAAAATTTAAAATTTACGACAACACATTTAAACATTTACAATAAAGCAATGAAGTTTGGTTTATAGACGTTTTTTAAAATTGTTTATAAAATTAGTTCTGCAGATACTGAGGAAAAAGTCAGTATTTATTTCATTAGATTTCTTCTATAATTCTTTGAATTTCTAAAAACAATATTATACGTCATAGAAATGTATAAAAACCTGAGCCAGATTCAAACCAGGACAGTCCATCGATCATTTTATCTGGTGATAGCAACCGGGCGAATCAGAACGAATGATGGAACAACTATAACAGGGAATTAAATGCCCACATGAAAAGAAAATTTATTACTGTAGTTCCGCGGGTATATTGTTAGCAGCAAAAATTGTTATTTCCATTTCAATTCACATTTATATCTTTTTGGTAAAATATTTGTGGTAATACTGTGCTCGTTTCAGTCCAGCCAATATGACCTCTCAACCGAGCGATATTCAATTTCCGTTTATCCGTGCATTCTGATAAACGATTTTTTCGGAAACGAAGATTGGTGGATAATACTTTTTTCACAGAATGTCAAGCTGTAGGGATTACTGAATAGAAAATTATATGGAGTAATAAAAATAATTCCCATGATTTTAATACCTACATTCTATATTGTTAGAAAGCACAGACGAACAATGTTTGACGAAATCGATATTTCGATAAGGCTATCAATATTCAGAAGAAAATCCGGCCTGGGTAATTTCATAGGTATTTTGCATAATTCTTTGAAAAATGTCTATTTGTCGGTCTATTAACAATACTACACTTGAACAATGGCTAGACAGTGATAGCCTCCAGTTGAACATCAAAATAGATTCGAAAGTGCCGAATGTATAGTGGCAACCTTTAGGAAACTGTCGCGAGGGAGTTAAAAGGTGTCAAGAGGCAATCCTTCAGTCACAAATAAGAGTCCTAAAAATAAACGAAGAGAAAAGGCCAATTTCAATGCGATTTCACTGGTTCAAATGACTTCACAAATCAACGCAAAAAATTCAATCAAGTTCTGTTTTGTGAAGTTTTATAAAGTTCTCTTCTGCGCTAACATACATTTGTTAAATGTTTTGGCTTTATCTGGCAATTATTTTGTAATTATTATTTGACTTGTTTTTTAGTTAACCTAGCGTTAACCAAAGCTTCTGAGAAACAAACGTTTCACCCTGAGAAGAGATAACAGGAAGTGTTATTTGTTTTTATTGCTTTATTTTAATCTAAATAAAAATAGTATTGCTACCTTTATAACCGAGCAGTAGATTATCAATGTGCAAAGGGGTTAATGTAAAAGTTGAGTAACTTTTCCTAAAATTAGGAGTACACGTGTATAAACTAATATTATTAATCTTGGTAAAAGAATAGGTGAAATGAATTAAAAAATAATATTGTTAACATCGGCGTAATACATTGATTCGGTTAAAGCTCTCGAATTTAGAACGGCAGTTTCATGTGCACCAATTAATTGTCTAGGAGGGAAACGAAAATGACAGATTACCGATTGATTAATTACACGCCGGCCATTTATAATCGTTTCCTGCGCATATAAAAAGTATTTAATGAACAGCGGCTATAGTCGGCGGTCCAGGGTGTGCTCAACGTTGGAGAACTATAGTCGGCGTCAGTAGCGAAAGGGTTAAGCACGCGAGGAAGTTTCTTTTGGACGAATTTGGAACGCCGCTGACATCGCGACCGGCCACTCGACACGGAGAGTCGCGGATGTTTGCTCGTGCAATTTGATGATCCTCGAGGATACTATTTCTCGACATCGCATCGATTGTCTGCAGGGTGGATTTCAGAACAGTCATGTTAATTATCTCGCCGTTGACTAACTACGGAATGCCTTCTTCCCATTTCATTTGACAGGATTTCATTACCAAACGTTTTAGCACACGAGCGACGAAAAAGTGTCAAACCACTTACACTAATTATCGTTACTGAATTGGCCGCAGTTGTTCAGAGACTTGTCTATTTTAGGACACTTTTCATTTTTCACTAAACTTCATTTTAAGGGACCAAAAATTTTAGACTCTTTTCCTTCGAATATAATCCTGTAGATTTTCTCGGGAAAATGCAGAAAATCCATGTTTTAATGTTAGACATTTTCAGGTTTCAGAACTGACTATCACTACTGTCGCCTTCGCGATTATGTGTAATCAAATAAACTAATTCTTCCAACACATTCTTAATTTGAAAATTTAAGAAAGTTATATTCCACTGTAAAAAGTGTCCGAATATTAATAAGAGCCACTGTACATATTTTTGATGTCACATGAAAGCGCGTATATGAAGGCGAATACATACATGTATCCATGTACTATCCAATGCTGGTCAAGGTCATTCAAGGTAATAAAGGAAAGAAATATTTCACGTTATTATACAACGCATGGGCGAACTAATTTTGATACACGCGTTTATATGACATATGTACAGGTTGTGTAAAAAGTAATGGTCATCCGTCGTAGGGGTGAATCTACACCTCTGGATCGGTGTCATACTATCGCACGAAGACTAATAATGTTATAATGATAAACGATTCGTTCGTTTGATCGAATACTTTTGGCAAAGGTTTATAATATACTCCCAATTCCTAAATATACAGGGTGACCCATTTAACTGTACCACATAAATGTACGCATAAACCTTATACTTGGTAATTCAGGGTGTTTGAAAACTAAGTTTTTTGTAAGCAACGTAATGGTGTCTGAAATTTTTTTTATCTGCATTATTTTTTTAGAAATGAAGGTGATGAAAGTCCGAAAAGATTTGGCCACTTTTGAACACTCCTCTCGGTGGATCGGTTAAACGACTCACCCTGTACTATCCCAGAAAATGTGGTTCTCTGCACACAATTTCAGGGCAGGGAACTATTCGCATGTAGCGATCAATGGGCAGAAAATTTGAATGAAGAGACGAGCCCCGTTTTCTACGTATCATATAATTTCTCCCCGTCCTTCGATGATGATAAGAAGGGACGCCAGGCATAAAAGAACGCGAATCTGCCTGTGTTTGAACTGCCACCGCTAGCTACCCTCCGATTTCTATGTATCTCCTTACTCCCGCAAACCACTCGTGGCTTTCCTTTCAACGGCGTTCTCAATACTGCTTTTTGTCTGTGCGGAACAAGTTAAAGAGAAGAAAAAATACAATACCCTTTGTTTCCCGGGGCTTCGCACAAATCGGGAATGTCGCGAAAAAATGTGGCGAAATCCCGACTTTTCCATTCATTTCCGAGTAATTGTCCCAATCAGACGCAATAATAATTGAACCCATTGGATAAATTCATTTCAATGGGAAAAGAAACGACCGATCAGGTTTTAATGACTATTGATCGAAAGCCATTGAAGAAGGGGATGCAAGATAGAAACGCTTTATTAATTCTTAAAGATTAAATATAGATTATTTGTAACCGAAGTCATTTTATTACATACGGAACATTGCAGAAAGTTACTGGTCCAACCAATTGATTTTAGGGTTACTTTCTACTTTCAATATGTAAAATATACTATAATAAACATCCGCAGTCTAATAATCATATTTAAAAAACGCATATTCGTTTATAATTATAATCGGGATCCGGTTAATCGAGGTCCTACTGTACCATAATTCAAAACAATTCTAAACAAAATGGAAAAGATCATATACAGGGTGGGTCACCATAAACCTCTTATATTTCCTTAAAAACAAAATGATTTCTTCACATAAGTAGGTTAACACTTTCTTGTAACGAATATTAAGATGCATTAAGCGGTGCAATAAAAAATATATGTTTCCATTTTAAAAAGTTAATGACCTTTATATGTCCTCTACGCGTCCAATTATAAAAAATAATAGTTGTGTAAATCGAAGTAGTAATATGGGTGACCCACCCTGTATAACGATGTCCAAATTCTGGAATCAAAATGGCTTCCGATGCAAAAGGTTGAATACTTCAGTTTAACTAATGAGATCTTTCACTTGCTGTAGAAAAGAGTTAACTCCAAGTGATAATTATGGATGTACTTTTTATATAGACACCATATTATTTTTCTCCAGATTATGAACTCATATTTCTTTGTATCATTAAAATATTAAGCGTTTTTAAATTAAAATTCAAAGATAAGATCGAGGTATTATACATAGATTTATCCGAAAACATATTTTCCATTCTGTTCTATTACTTCCAGTCATTTTTGAGGTAATTGAATATAATCATGTTTTTGAATAAACCTATGAATATATAAATATCTTAATTATATTTTTGAATTTTAATATAAATTACACTATACGTATAGTAATGGATATAATAAAACATTACTGTTATAATAATATACCATTTTCTATCTACTTTGGCACCAAAAAGTGGCAGCAGCAATATTTAAATTACATTTATTGAATCATTATAAAAGCAATAGATTTCACGTGCAGAGGCACAAAAGTTTCCTTGCACCCTTTAAAACGATGTAACTTTCTTAAAAGTGGACCAAAAATGACTTATTTAATGTATTTTAACACAATTTCCTTTACAAGCTCGGATAATAAAGTTGCAAAATAAATATTTACCACTTGTTTTCGCAATTCCTCTCAATTATAACTCGCTTTCAAAACAGTTACATAATTTCAAAGGGTACACGAAGACTTTTGTGATTAACCGTAACGTCAAAGTTTATCAACATTAAATACAATCACATTAATTTTGTAATTGCTCCAAGTCACTCGATAGTGGGGCTAACTTCTTACTCCGTCAATTGTTCGAAAAAAAGCAAACGTGGATAAAAGAACGACACACAACAAGAGTGAACATTTGATTAGTGTAGCCCAGAAAGATTTTGTTTTGTGAGCGACCGCTAGTCCGCTTAATATTCCCGACTGCGCTATCCATTAATTAGCGTCGACGTTCAAACAATTTTGCTGATCACGCGTTAACGATTGTTGGCCATAAATCCCGGGAAAATTCGAATGTGTGCCATGGTTCCCCTTCCCTGTCTATCGGACGCCGAGGTTCAGCGCTAATGCTGTGGAGAACATTGGTATCGAACTGTTTTCGTCGACGCGCGAATTGGAAGAACGCACTCCTTCGTTAATCGCACTAACGAGCTACTCTAAACAGTTTCAGCTAACCCCTCTAACACAAAGATTTACAAAGCTTACTTGCAAAAGCTGGGCTCGATTTTGAAAATGAAATGAATGCACCCTCTTACAACGTTTACGGTCACCGAGCGAGATCCAGCGGAACGATATGTACACCGAGGAAGCACTCGTATTCTTACAGACAGGGATTAAGTCTCCATCGTCGATCAACGATTCCAAGCTTCCGCGCAGATAGATAGAGAGACGCAGTGTCCTACCACCTTGGTACTTTGAACTGTTCGGTGTCACGATTGCGACGGATGGTCAAACTTTTTTAGTTGAAGAGCAGAAACAACAACAATAACAACAACAACAACAACAAACCAGCGAAAAGAAAAAGAAGAAACTGAGAGAGTGTGTACGAGGGAAAACGTAGAAGAGATACACAGTTTGGTGTTACACGTGTTCGATGCTGGGAATCGACAGAATGGATCGATCGACTAACAAGGGAAGAGAGCGACCAGAGAGGAACGGACGATGGGTTTGCCTCGGGTCTGCAACCCCTACTGACGGAGGCAGGACACGACCCTTTTCGAACGAGGACGCAGCGAGTCACGGTGAGAGAGCAAGTACTCGTAGTAACACGGCGCGGCGACTCGACGACTGGCGCCGCGTCGTCGAGCTCATTGGCTCTCTTTCCCGCCCCTCTCGCCGCTGTCGGCTGGTGTTTCTCTCTCTCGTGCTTTCTGTCTTACCGCAACTTCACCTCCCTAAAGCTACGTGCACACTGGACCACGTGTCCTGCCACTGCGACTGCAACTGTTACTGCAACTCCTCTTCTCCGTGCACTTCGGAAAGATAACACGCTATGCAAATACAGTAATGTTGCGGTAGACGTGAAAGAGATGCACTCAATGTTTGTGTATAATTTATCACCACTGTCTCAGGATGTAGGGTAATCTTCCCAGTAGTCAGCCCTTTAATGCTAGTAGTCAGCCACAGTGGCGCGCTGAAGATTTAAACTTGGGGGGGGGGGGGCGAGTTGTAATAAAATAAAGCACAAAAATGTCTGTTGCCAAGGCTGTTCCACAATTTTACTAGTGAAACATTTTCTGCTCCAAGCACCCAGCATTTGCTACTTCTGCTATTACGCTTCATCCGGCCTTGCCCTCCGGGAAAAAAACGTAGAATTTGGATCTCGGATCTCGGTTTGTGTTCGGGGCCCCCTTTTCCTTTGGGGCCCCGGGCCCCCTTTTCCTTTGGGGCCCCGGGCATTTGCCCAAGTTGCACGTACAGTAACGCGCCACTGCCAATCTCAGTTTTGTCATAAATGCATAAAATCCGCTGTCTAGTTATTACATGCAGTTATGCGAAGTTCTTCGACACTGTTGATTGTTGTGTCATATATGTACTATGTAGAAATAATTTTTCATTAAAATTACGTTTGCACAAAGTTCAAAGGTCATTTCGAGGTCATAGTATAAACCTACTTGTTGCCCCATAAAATGTGTCAAACAAAAATTGTTAGACATCAATTACATGCTATTACAACGCTTCTTACAGATGAAGGCTTTATTGTACCTCAGAATGCAATATTATTCCATTTTTAGAAATGACCAGTAGCTGGTCATAGGTAGCTGTCATTTTTCATTTATCTATTTAACGAGAGACGGATAATGTTTAACTAGATAAAAAATGTAGAATAGATGACATAATATATTGTTTCGACTGGAAACGTCGGAATAAAAATTTAAAATTGGTAAACAATAGAAAACAAATGTTGGAGCAAACTTTTCTGCTGTGAAAACTAGAATAAAGACATCTAAAGATATTTTAATAAAATTAGGTTAATTACAGTTGTTTCAAGAGGGCCGTTATCTCGTGACTATACAATAACGAAACGAATTTCCCACTCAACTAATACATGCGGGAATAATTCCCAGAAGCGTCGAAGTAATGTTACGCTTTATCTAACTGTATTGAAAACAATATCAAGTCCATTAGTACACTCACGTGCAAAGCTAATGCACTAAATATTCATTGAAAAATTGTTGGTATTTTATATGTTGTAACATCGTGAACAAATTACACAATAACCACTCTCATTTTAAAGCGTCGTACGATTTAAGCTGTGATTAATTAAAGAAGAAAAATATGGTCTTCCTGAAGTAACAAAATCCGCTTGTTTTTAGTACTCACTTCCAGAATTTCCTTACTAAAGGAGTGCTGTACCATTTTCAACGTTTTAGCCGGATGAGGTTGTTTACTAAAGTGGTTTCAAAATTTTGAACCTCAAAAAGATCAACAAAAAAATCATCAAAAACTCCGCGAATACTGTGCCGAACTCGGCGACCTCACTTGGCAGCGAATTAGAAAGGGTATGACACACAGCCCTTTGTCACAATGAAAATTTTCCACTGTGGATGTTGTATTGTCGGAGTCAACATGCGTTTTAGAAGCAAACTTGGTTCATATACAATATCATTTATTTACTTGCTACTTAATATTTACTTACTCTACTTACAGAGATTAAAAGCGTCTTCACTATCTCAATAAAATGAAAATTTTCTATTTTGTATTCCATTTCTACACGTGACTAAAATGTACAGTGACTTCAAGAAAGATTTTAACACTACATTTCCGATTCTACATTTCGATATTTAAACGGTTATAAAATCGCAAAAAAGGATCGCGTAATAATATGCTTGGACTCGTTTTAAAACTTGAAATGTTCATTTCCGCAATTAATCGTTCACTATCTTCTCAGACATTTTTTCTTAAGAATACTATTGGACATTGAAGTGTCTCCAAAAACAGTGGAAAATATTTTTGTGACTGAACCTACTACTGTACTACTGTACTACTGTACTTATGTAGTATGAGAGTTAATGACATTTTCGAAAAACATTAATAGAATAATGGATCCCTTTGGATTTTTACCTAAATGTAAAATGATGAAGCGTCTACCGCTGTGTGATAATGATAAAGAAATTAAGATCAGTTAATAAGATAGAGACAGACGTTGCCAAAAAATGTTCTGAATGCGTTGGCATGATTAAATCATTCCTTTAATTAGTGTTTAATTTGCTCATTCTGTAAATTGTGAGAAAACAGACACATTCATTTTTATATTAATATTTTCATTATACAGGATGTCCCAAAAATGTTGTGCTTCCTTGAAAGTGGCGAATCCTAAGGTCATTTGGAGTAACTTTTTCCTTTGCGAAAATGTTCTCCGCAGCTTTATTTAGTTTCACGAAGCAGGAAATAGATAACGTTATCGACGACGTAGTAAATATGGATAAGAATCGTGAGACTATTGCAAAACAAATTGCACAATATTTGGTGCGGCGTGTACTCTAGTGTGTACATACCTTTAGTTAGATTCGTCCGGTGTCTCTCTCTAACTAGGCCACCGAGCTGGCGTTGATCTTCTTTTTCCAATCCTTTTCGGATTCTGCGTTTTAGGAGTGTTGTCCTCCACATCCCCCTATTTTCGCTGCTCCTCCCTCGAGTCCTTTCCACTTGATTCTTTTAATTTGTTCCTTCGTGAACACGAAGACCCCTATAGGGATCCTCGTTCGTTCGAATTGAAACTAACCTCCGTTACGAAGTCTCCTATGTTTTCCTCTATTTCTGTTCGAAGGGATTAACCGCGTTTTTCGGCGATGCGACTCGACTGGACTCGACTGCTGGCGCTTTTCGAGTTCTTTAGTTCGATGTCCCCGTCTTGTTTACCGTATCGATTGCTCATTCCCGGTATTCGGTTGCTCTATTTACTGCCCTTTTAATCCTCGTTCAGCCACCCTATCTATTGTACAATACGCTGTTTGATCACCTCTTTCATCAATTGCCATCGGAAATACCTTTCTTCGAGATGCAAAGGAAGTTCTTTAGTACTCCTTGTAGGGATACTTCAGTCCATTGTCTCTCTCTCTCACTCTCTCTATATTTACAGAATAGTACAGCATGATAACTTTGGAAAACTTTCAGTTTGTATTGTTAATCAATGGAACAACTCGAGCAATATTATTTCTGAACCCATTGTAGGTAATTCCTCTCTGACTTACCTACATTCTTGAGCTTTCCTCGGCTGGCAATGTGATCTAACCCATAGACCAACAGCAGTACAGACATTGTATCTTATGGGCTTTTCTGTCATGGCCTCGGGAGACTCCAAAAGCTCTCGTACCATTTCGGTGTCGTGCCCATTGTAACCGACAGTTCGCGGATTTAGGCTTATTAGCAAGACCAACGAGCAGACTGCCAGCCTTACGAGAGATCGTGTCACTGAAATAATTCGGTGTTTTCAGAATTTAATAAAGACATCGACTCTCTCTCTCTTCATTTATTCTTCGGTTTGTAACTGTACCGCGTGGCCAATTTCAAATGTTTTTGCCGGGTAAGAGTGCTCACCATGGTTGTATGTAATAACGGTCGCACGCCGCTTACCGAGCGGCGCCGCTAGGTGGCACTACAAGGACGGGCATTTCTATCTATCAGATTTCCTCTCTGTATATATCAAACACGCATTTTGAATCACTGACCGCTTAGGATTGTGAAGCGTAGATTTTTGGCATTTTCTCGCAAAAAAACCTTATTTAATTTTCATCGATTTAAATTTATTCCCGAATCTTGTTGCTTTCTCGCGATAATAATTTACTCTTGTGTCGTAACGACCAATCCTATTTAAATTCGTTTCGTTGTATAGAAGTCAAGGTTATTTAATTCTGATTCAAATTAATTTTGATTCTGTATTCAAATTGAATTGTTTATTTACTATTAAGTCTTATTTAGTTTCTGACTTTTTGTCAATTGTAGGTAATGAATTTGTTCTTTCCGTTACAGATTTCGCGGGAAAAAAATCTATCGTTTGAATATCTTGGTAACGAGATCGATGCTTTCGAGAATCGAATCGTGACGTATAGCATCATGGCGGACTTTCTTGAAGCAGGAGAGACCGCGAGCGTGAGTACTAATTATCTTCAAAATTAAACTGTGTTATTGAACATCTTTTTTCAAAACATTAATGAACAATAAATAAATATTAACTTAAATTATTTATTTTGTATTAATTCGGTATTGCTAGCCGAGATCGAAGCTTTTCGATTATATCGAAATCAAGACGCAGCTTCGCGTCGTACTTTCTACAAACGGGAGAGGACGTGAGCGTGAGTACTTCTCCATTAAATATCTTTTCAATTAAACTTTGTGTCATTACACATCTTCTTTTCAAATTACCAATGAAAAATTAATAAATATCTAGCTTGAATTATTTATTTCCTATTAATTCGGATTTATTCTTCGATGGTCGATCGATTGGGATTAAATGAATTTGTTCATTCTGTTACAGAACTCTAAGGGTACAAAATACTTCGGAGGTGCCAACTTGGATGTCTGAGGCTACCCACGTTGATTACCAAAGATGACATCGATAGCTGAGATCGAGGGCAACGTGTCGTGCTTGCTTCAAGGGGGAGATAATGCAGCTTTTCATCCCCCCAACAACTAGTGAGTGAATAAACAACAGTCTTTTTTATTGTTCTATTTTTTACGTAGCTATTTTTGAATAGTACAGTGACCGTGAGAACGCCAGACGAGTATGTAATCTGTTTCATAGCTAGGTAGGGTCTTTTTGTACGTCGCGGTGTTTATATAAACGTAATAATTTCAATAATTGAGTCTTCTCTCTCTCAATTCTCTCTTCCGTAATTTGAGTAAATTTTTATCATCAAGATAATTGTTTGTATTTTAAAATTATTTCGAATTGTGCTTGGAAGCATTAAATACCACGTACAAAAAAGATAGGATAGATTCTTTAGATGAAGCAAATTAACCTATATTTTTTACTTTCACAACTACTTTACATTTAGTAAAGTATTTCTTCCATTATTTCGAAACTTTGCTTTGTCTAAAGGTTCGTCCGAGGGTTTTTAAATATTTCCATAAATATACAGAATAAATATAAATCAATGCATTAAGATCTCTATTACTTTATACAATAAACGATAATAAAATTCCATTACTCTTCCCAATAAATAAATATTTTATTTGTAAATTAAGATTAAATTTTGAATTGAAAGTTGAGTCATTTTGTAAGAATGAAAGAACAGTAGCCCGTAAATATCTAACAGATTCTTTTAGTTAGGATTTTCAGGATATTAAGATTCCCTGTTCGTTGCTCGAATCCTCTCGCGTGCCCAGGTGCTACTCGGGAGGGTGAGAGCACGTGGTATATGTATTGTTCCTTAATCATATGTGTGGCGACTGACAATGTTAGTGTATCGTGCACGACGTATTTTCCACTTGTGTGTGTGTTTTGTTAGGCAGTGGAATTGCGTCGGTTGTTTAAAGTAGATTCAGTAGCGCACATTCCTGTCGATCCGTGACATGCTACGTGGATCTTCGTGGAATGTGCGCGCGCGTAGCTTTCTCAATTCACTAAGAACAATGTGCAATATTCAGAATTATGCTTAATTTAATACAGTATAAATTCAGATGTTATTTCAATTTATTGATTTATTTCGCAATGATCACTGCCATTGTCAGTCGATTTCAGGAAAACTGGTACGTACATTAGAGTGTGCTTGCGATTCGAACGTTAGGGTGTCGGAGGCGTCCCGGGACGTTCTCTCTAGATGTTAGGCTGTTGCACCCTGGCGTCTGTGTGGAGATCGTGTTGTGAATGTGTTCGAGAGCTTGTCTTTTGCCATATTTTAAATATAGGGCTAGGTAGATAGGTAGCTTGCTTTCTTGGTGTGACTGTTCGTTCTAAGTAGGTAGGGGCTGGGGCTGGCTACCGTTTTCTTTTTCGGGTATGTCGCGATTCGCACGGTAGCCAGTCACCGGAAGAGCTGGAACAACTCAGATATCCGAAAATTTTTGTTTCTCTTAGTTTCGCTATTTTTGCGACTTGAAATCAGTAGTGTAACTCAATGCCATGTCAGAAGGGCGTAAATTTTTTCGGTAATCAGTAGTATAACTGAACGACAAGTCGAACGTTCGTGGAAAATGGGTGGTTCAATAAATATTGCAGCAGGCTTGCACAAAAGCTGGATTGCTATTTAACAACATGCCTGTGGAAGCTTCGTTATGCATCGGTAAGGTCGATATTCACGTCGCACATACGGTGCTGTAGATGCGGGCCATCGAGATGACGTAATTCTCGATATGTTCGCGGGACAAAGTAATCGGAAACGGTCTAGTTCTCCCCTGTTTTTTCCTCTGCAATAGTGTATTATACGGCGTGTTCAGAAAAAAGAATAGAGCTGAAAAAATAAAATTTACCCAGCCCAGTAAAGAACGTTTAGAAAACGATATATGACGTTTAGAAAACACTACTCTTCATGCTCCTAAACACCATTAACAAAATATTGATTAATTATGTTCACAAACAGGTACCCGCTTCTCCTGAAAAACACTGAGCCGGTCCTCAGTTTTCATTTCCAATAGAACCACGTGCTCTCTAACGTGGCATAAAAGATTTATATATATAGGTAAAATATCCAACAACAACTATAAATCTAGTGGATATATTTAAAAAGTTAGTGCGTTATATTTCAGAGCGCGTAGTATTATAAAATGTATTTGATCTTCGCCATTTGCATTTATAACCATAACTGTACTTCTTACTACAACTGCAGGTGAATTTGAAGGACAAAGAACACTGAATTATTTACTTATTTTTCTTTAACGTGGAGTTCGCTTACTGTTTTAAAAACGTGCGAGGAAGTTATAACTAACAAAGGAGGACATTTTGGATAAAATACAATCTCACATTCTTCTAAAAAATATCCTTGGCATTCAAAACATCCCTCAAAACCAACCGGAACACCTTATTAGGCGTTTCAAGATAACATCCTGAAGATAACATACAATAATACAGTAGGACCTCGATTAACCGGCTTGATCGGGAGACATACAGCCCGGACAAATTAAGGCGCGATGGATAATCGAGACCCGAGGTAAATAATTAAAATGTACATTATACTCGAAAATAAATTTTTTATTTTTGTAAATTTATTTTCCTTCATAATATAATCATATTTAAACGCGTATTTGCTTATAGTCGGGATCCGGTTAATCGAGGTCCACTGTATTTTAGATGTAATGAAAAGTGCACAGGCATTTTGGTTTCACAGACGTGTTTGCGCGGATCATTTCAGCATGTCTACCATTATCGGTGAAAGCCCTATGCAGATGTCCATTAGGGAATATGTTTTAGTTTGTCCTGAACAGGTCCATACATACATATAGCTACTTATAAGCGCGGTATACCTCGCGGCAAACCGCAAGCACCGAGTGTAATGTTTTAGTAATGTCTAGATAGTAAAATAATTGTTTTTAGGTCTTCCAAGACTACGTGGTGCAAAATGTTATTATGGGATGTTAGGAGAGAAAGCCCCATGATTTAACCTCTGTACGCTCTTCTCGGTGAAAATTCAGATACAGAATGCGAAAGAACGATGCGATGTGTGTCAAACTTTTGTGGCGGGGTGTACGTTCCTTGTCTCCTCATTTTTATCTAGCAGTGCTGCGATAGGAGATCTTTTAGCTGTCTGCGCGAGTAAATGCTACCCGTCTGGCTGTTTTATTGTGTTCAGCGTAGCCCAATACTCCGCTGAACACAATAATTGTTCACCGCATTCCTGTTTCCCGAGAGATGCTCCGAAAAACACCGTTCTCATCAGAGCAATGCTGTGGCACAGATTCTGTGGCGCAACGAGGAGCCAAAAAATGAATTTACTATTCCTTAGAGATGAAAAGCTTAGTTATGATTTTAATTATTGTTTACGACAGATATACCGAACAAAACGTATGTTTTATACAGTTTAGTTTAATCTTCGTACCCTCCATGTATGAAAATTTCCACGTTCCTCTTCCTCGGTACTCTATAATGTTTCATTTCCTTCTGATCGTGTTTGCTTAACACAATGGTCGGCAAGTTCCGCCCGTTTCTGCCGTTTTTCGAGGGCTACACCCCCTTTTTTCGGCCGCGCGTCTCGCTCCCCGTGACGGTCCCGGTTCTCGAGACAGCTCCGGCACGTACCGTATGAACTGCGCGTGGCGCATTAGGGCGACACCCATATCCATAAGTTTCGACATAACCGAGGAGGTACTATTGTCAATGAGAATTTTTTGTCAGTGGTATTCCGTGTAAGCTTAAAAAATGATATATGCAGCCGGATACTTTCAGGAACCCAAAACATATCATATTTTCAGGAGCCGAACATTTCTCGACCGAGAATTCCCGACTCGTTCCGAACCGGGTTCTCGCACAAGCCTGGTTATCAACAATTCAAAATCCCGCCCCCAGAATGCGGCAACCCGACCAAATTGGGTTTTTGGAAATTATACCGATTTCTGCCGAAGGGCGCTCGAAAGTTGCCGGATTTGATTTTTTTAACTATGTACCCCCACTTTGAAAAATCTGAAAAAGTTATATGTTAGCCAGTACAGCGAGATGCTAAAACTGTGAAAATATAAACTTACAATTAGTATTTCATAACTTCTAGAGTAGTAGCTCCATCTTTGACAAGCTTCGGAATTCTGGTGTTCCATATCAGGCGCAATTACCCTACATCCTAGCCTTCTTAAAATTCCATCGATTAAAATGAGCATTTTTGCGCAGCTGAATCGGCGGATCATGTTGAAACGCGACCGACCCTTGGCCACACCTTCAAGGCGGACATCCACGATATATTCGAGAGCTGATTGTTATTCCTCTCGCGTCCCTTTTCTCCCCATTTCTTCGGTCGGCCGTGTCCCGTTCGCCTCGGTTTCTCTGCCCAGAGGCCGAGAGATGCGGCAACGGTCGACTTCCACTTGGTCGAGCGTGATCGAAATTGATCCACGCGGTACAAAAGGGACGCTGCCGGCCGAGACTACCAACAGCCCCGATAGCAAAAGAGTTAATTATAAAGAGGCGAGCGTCAAAATCCGATACGTCGACGTCGTCGTCGACGACGACGATGGTGGTATCGGCGCGGCGACATGGCGGCGAGCAACGAAGCCTGATGCGTTCGCTCGATCGCGAATAGTCACCGATTATCGGAAAAAGATCGATGCAGCGCCCCGGGATAACGCCACGAGACGCTCGATTTCCTATTAAAATAGAAACCGATCGGTCCCCGCGTCTATTGTCCGCCGGATTACATCGCAAATCGAGCCTGTCCCGAGTGCTAACAGATTTTTCCATTCCGGATGGGCTTGCTACCTGGACTGATCCCATTCGATCTTCGCTTCTTTTTCCCATGGGTCGGTAAATGTAGTAGGGGAGGTTGGGGTAAGACGAAGATATTAAGCAAAAATACGTATAACTTTGTTATTTATTACGCGTAAGATAATAATTACATAATAATAATTAGACTGCGGATTTTATGCATTCATGATAAAATGGCTACCCACAATTTAAAGCAGTGGTCATATTTAAAAAGATTTAAGGACATCGGTGTATTAGTTTCAGTTCAATAAGATGATTGAAAGATGATGAAATTTTGTATTTGGCACCGGTACGAGTAAATTAAATGGAAATATTGTGGGTCACAAAAAATGTTTCAAATTGCAGGTACTCATCTGATCACAAATGCATAAAATCCGCAGTCCAGTAATTACGAAAGAACTAAGGGCGGAAATATTTTGTTGGATCGGTGTAGATTTATTAGGTAATCGTTGAAGCTTTCACGCAATTCAATCATTCACTTTGAAGTAACGTAACTCTGTTGGAATTCAACATCTGCGCCAGAGATCCTAACCGTAACCCGTATTAGATTCTCTGGAATCCACATCGCGCCGAGGTTTCCACCCACTAGCACTAGGCGATGCAGAGAAACCCGATCCACCTGGTGAGGGTGGATTATAAACACGAAGTTGTAGCAATTTGTACTAGCGACGCAGGAATCAATCCTTTCAAACGGTGACACAGCATAATTTAAGGAGTTAGATTATACCTTTACATAGGAGCAGGGCTGCAGGAAGGAAAACTTGCGCCTGGGGCCAAAATTACAATTCGCGACCTCCTACCAAAAAAAAGATACAAATATTTTATCAGATTTCTATTCATCATAAAAAACTTTAAAAAAACACAAGCAAGGTTACGTATCACCAACAATGAAAAATCGCGTCGTGCATGCGCAAAAAACCATCCCATATCTCATCAGTGCGTACATAAGCTAATCATTTTTCTGAGGAGTGTCCTGCTGTATCGATCGGGGCAAAATAAATTATACCACTCAAAAAGATACAGTTGACCTATTAGGAACACCTAATTAGAAACAAATTAATCTAAGTGCACTACGTACTGTCCCCCTTAAAACAGAACGTATCGTTATAAATATCTTTTGAATAACAGATATTTATGAAGATAATATTTTTTTGGATCTTACTAAAATGCGGATCTTTATGCATTTATGGCTCCTGAAAATTAAAAAAAACTGCTGGAACAGCAGTTAAAAATTGCATAAAAATTTACTTGTTACACTGTTATAAACAATTCAAATCGCATGGCGACCGATTCGTGGACCATCGTGTGCATTTGCCGATGCTGATGCCGCTAAAAGATTGTTAATATTATTGCTGAATCTATTAAAAATTTTCGTGCGAAAATATTGTTCAATTTTAACCGATAATAGTTGAATGATGTATAGCCTCTAATGTACTGTAACCTGGTCATTACGCTCTGTAGAGCAGATTGGAAGCGTTAGCTCATGGCTACTATGGGTTACTATGGGTTACAATCGCCTCTCTCAGGGAACCCCTGTTGTTATGATTTGGGTTAGGCGGTGGTAAGCATCGGGCTGTATTCAAAATACTGTCTTTTATATTTCATACACGTTCATCATCATAATGCGACTGTGTGTATTCCAACCAGGGACTATACTGTTATAACCAAAAAGAAAAAAGTCGTAGAATAACAAGTATTTCATCGACTAAAATGGTATTGGTTACAAATAAGGATTATAAGTAAGATTTTTTCTCTAGTTGACAAATGTTATCGTTGAGAGATTCTCTCATCGATAACTGTAATGAATGATCGAAATGAACTTCTCTCATCGATAACTGTTATGAGCGATCGAGATGAACTTCTCTCATCGATAACTGCTTTGAGCAATCGAAACAGTTTTTCTTCATCGATAACAGTTTTTATCCATTATAAAATTTCAAATTGATAAAGTTAAAGATATATTTTTTTTATTCATAAGCTAATAAGTATACTTTTTTAAATTTCATTCTTAGTTTATTCATTTCTTGATGTTTTATAGTGAGAAAACTTATTTTTAAAAAAAACTTCACCACTGAATGGCTTATAGAGGGGACATTCATTTTAGTCTCATTTCTATTATTTTACTCGAATAAGCTCATATATTTTCATTTATCTGCATAAAAGTTTTAAGATTCAGGTCAGGTTCGGGTTAGGACTATAAAGAAGATGTAGTCAAGTTTCCGTCCATCCTTTATTCGTTGACATGCCGGGCAAGCAACGCGAGACTGTCCGTTTATTCTCATCCAGCGAACAATGTGATAACTATAATTCAGCTCTTTCTGTTACATTGAAATATTAGATTTGCAGCAGCACCTCTTTCGAGTAGATTTGCGCTTTGTGTACGCGCAATTCCTCGTCTTTAATTAGGTAAATCATACTCCAACGATTTATTGCCTTCCTTAAATAGTTTATATCATTTCGTGCCATCCTTCCATTAATAGAACTTCCCTCGTAAATAACTACGAACGCGCTCTGTCCTGTTTTTTGCATTATATTCATTTTACATTCAAAAAGCACGGAAGAGGGCGACTACTGAATGAAATACGGAAATTCATATGACATTTATACAATTTCCAGTTCGTCAATAAAAGAATGAAAGACCAACGAAATGTACCAACCAATTCCATAATATTATTACACTAATTACGTTTGAATGTCGGGGTTAAACGTGGGTGATGCTGTTATTTGTTCAGATTGAAGAATTATTTTTTGTACTAATGTAAATAGTTTGAATAAAAATTGTGTTCCACGAGATGAAAAAGCTTGGAAAAGTACTCTAATTATACCAATAAAAATATTACATTAAGATGAGCGTAATCCTTTAAGTGCTCGTACTGGTAAAGAAAGTATAATTTTGCAAACATTTCAAAACACTTCACAAATGAAATCTACTAAATATGAATGTTATTTTCTATTGAAATGGAAAATAATTTTATTTTCTTATAATCAATATATATATATATATATTTAAACATTAAATTAAAGTAAATATATAGACCTACACACACAATAAATATAAAATTCTATACAGGAGAGTTCCAATTATTGTGTAGTCCCCACTCCTCCTTCCCCTTCTACGACACAACACGCCACGTGACTAATCCAGTACTGGCAGAGAGAGGGTAACTTTTTCTCTTCGATTCGTGCTCCTTCCCCTCGTCTGGAGACACTGGTAATAGATAGCAACGGAGAACTCACAAACTCGTAAATAGGCTGCGGATCTTTATACCACAAATCGATGACAGTTGGAATTTGCATAAAGACCCGCAGTCTAGTCATAATTAAACTTACTTTTGCTAACCCGTAGTTTCTTTACTTGTCCCATTGTTTTAAATTAACTATCAATTTTCTATCCCCTTTAGTAGTTTTTAAAATTGTTGTAGAACATTATTTCCTGAATCATATTGATAAGTACAAATTCTGAAAACGTTCTTTCTAATTTGCATTCATCCACTTATTTCCATCGCAAACGCATAATAGGCACTGGAAACGTTCGACCAAATAATCTTAGCCGGGGTAGTAGTCACGCTAAACATAGGAGTTCCAGCGAATAAAACTGACGACGAGTCACACTCGAAACACGAGTGCAAAGGATTAAGCCGCAGAATCTCGTGTGTAAAACGAAAAATCGATAGTTTTGTCCGTAAAAAGAGCATATCTCTCCTTGAACTGTTCGTTTGTTTGTCTGTCGCGGTCCATTTCCCGGTAGCAGACGCAACAGTCGTTGTAGTCGGTCGCGTCGAACTTCCCGAAGTTCTGATCAATTAGATCGGTTAATTGATTGTTCCGTAGCTGCCGGAAAGTTCCAGCCACTGTTATAGAACGCGGGTGGAAGTTATGAATCGGCTGCACACGAACGGTGAATATGTCACGCGAAGTGTTACCTGTTGCGGCGAGGCAATCAGGGAAATGGCGCGCGTACGTCCGATACGTTTGGATTCGCGAAGTAAATGGTGTGCGATTGGACTCACCGTGCGGTCCATGGCAGGACTTTGGAGCCCTCCAAGCTGATGCTCCTCAGCTCGTACTTGGACCGGTGCCGAAGAGGCGAGCCGGGCGCAGTCGGTGTGTGGAGAACGCTCCTCATGCTCTTCGAGCTGATCCCAGCGAGCGCGTGCCTCCTGCCGGAAGTGCCTTCTCTGGTCGACTGGTTCGCGGATCTTCTCAGCGAAGTCATCTTGAAACGTAAAAAACTGTTCTTTCTTCTCGAGCGGCTCTTACATCGTTTCAACGGTTCAAGCAGTCTCTCGAGTAGCTAGGGTGTTTCAAGCCCGGGGACAATTCGGAACCACTCGCACGCTCAACTGTTCCCGTGAAAACATGCTGCGCAGCGCGGAAAGCTGTACGAAGAGGATCAAAATCGATTCGAGTTTCTCAAAAGATCGGCCGGCTCTCGGATATTAGAGGACGTCGGAGATCGCGCGATCGACGGACGAGGAGACGTTGCTATTCACTGATCGAACTGTACCCGTCGAGGATCCACGGAACTCCACCGCCATTTCTCGGTTCAAACCGCAGCGGCGATCGATGGCTGTCGGTACCCGGTCGCCTGTTCAGTTCTCGAGGTTTTTGTCGTTGTTCGGCGGACAGACAACTGAACCCGTCGGATGAACCGGCAACCATAAATGACTGCGCCACCCTTCAACCCCACCATCCAGCGTTGTTCGCCACCACACTGGTCGCGAGCGTCGTACACTGGCAACCCCACCATCCTCTGTTACACCGATCCTCTGATCATCGGACTTTCTCCCCGGCCGATACCCCCTTTTCAACTACGTGCTTCGATGATTCGGGGATCGATCCAACCGCGATCCGAGCCCGACCGCTTCCAACGTGAGCCGCCGCACCGCTCCGGCCTGCTCCGTTCAATTAAGCGAGACAGAACGTCCTTTTGTGCATTCTTCCGTTACTTACGGAGCTGTGAAAATTATTAGACTCGAACTATAAAAAGACTAACGACGAGACGCTCGTTCCACGGGAACAAACACTCGCGAAGGGTATTCTCCTTTGGAGAACATCAGAACGTCGAATCTCTTTTATTAACACGTTCGCTGTCAACTTTGCGCTCTAGCTGTATATGATTCCATATTGTAAACATAGGGTAAATGTACCTATTACTCCGGGTGTACTCTCCGTACCTCACAAGAAAAATTCCAGCAGGAATTCGATAGGAATACGGCGGCAAACCGTTCCATTGAGTCATTCCACTGGCACTTTTGGTTCTAACCGAATTATTGGCTAAAGTGTATGACGTCACGGCCTAACCATTGGCTGCGAGCGAGGACCCCCTTCCCTCTGTGCCATCTCCAGGAAGTTCTTCTCAGGCATGGAGAGTACTTTTTACTGCGGTTTTTCGCGCGTAATATGCAAAAATAAATAGTGTTTGTCCTGAATAAATTTATACAATTCAATGAGATTGTATTCCCGTTGGCGCGAGGCAAACAAAATTGTCAATATATCATTCTCATATTTTTATAATTTCAGGATTTTAAAAAATATTCTTCATAAAAGGTAAAACCTTCCTTTATAAAAGTCTTTATAAATAAATTCTTATAAATTCTTTATAAAAGTAAAACCCAACCCAGACCATTTTTCTACTTGCTTTAAATTACATAAAAATATTTGCCTCATTTATTTTCGAAAGTTAAACAAATTTATTTGAAATGTAACAAAAAATGGAACATTCGAAAAAGTATAACAATTCGTGTATTATAAAAGTTTGAGAAGTGGCAATATTCGAAAATAAGAAATGTTTCATTTCGAATTTTTCAAATTTTAATTCAAATTATTTTTCAAATTTTGTGAAGACAAATATTACGTTTAGAGGGAAGACAGCTCAGATGGCCTTGACTGTGACATATGTTGTCAAGGTCACCCTTCTGAGTAACCCCAAGAGGTTTCAGCCGTCGCACGTTTGTTATTAAAAACTGATTTCAGACTAAATTAAATTTTTCCAAAATGTCCATCACACATCATCTAATGAACTAATCCACCCAGCTTCACCTAAAATCGTTTGGACAAATTGCAATGCAGTAGCATTCATATATTTTCGCTGATCATTTTTTATCACAAAACGAGCAATGGTTAAAACCTTCAGAAGGTCACTCAGAAGTGAATTTACCAGAGTGAATGCAATATACAAAAAATGACGGAGATTATTTTGGAGAGTAGAATGCATTTTAGTCGCTTGTAAATAATCATCAAAATTACGAAGAAGAGCCACGAATTAATTTTGACTGCGATTTTGGCTTGAAGGGTGCCAATCATTGTACAGTTTACCCTATCGAGAGCGTAGACGAAAATGGAGAAGCGACTTGCATTTACTGTATCTTCTTGTATTCACATCCGAAAGCAAGAGAACGTTCGATTCAATGTCAAATACGTTCCAAATGGTGTCATACACAATGTGCTGGTATAAACATTCCAACAAAGATGTTTATACGAAGTAAACTGTATCCTTTTAACGTCTCATGCCACTCACTATTACGTGTCAACCTTGTCACAGATGGGAGTCTTGAGACATTTTACAAATTTGAAAAATTATTTAACGTGTATAGCTATTCATAATATAACTATACATATTTGTGGACTTAGATGAAATTTTATTATGTCACTATGTGTTTCAATTAATCATTTCGATACACATCAATATGAAATATAAATATGGGTGAACTTGTAGAAACGGGTCCACCCCTCAGATTTCAATGACCTTGAAATATGTTGTCAAGATCACCATTCTGAACAATATTTCCCTTTAAAGTATTTAATATGTTATTTAACCCCTTGCCGTATTTTCACGAGCCAGACTCGCGATGAAGGTTTTTAACAAAGTCTAATCAATATTTAAGCATTAAAATAAATGTAGCCATATAAAAAATATAAATTTTCTCTTCCCCTCTACGACATTTTTGTGCGTAAAGACGTTTTAATCACTGTAACAATAAAGAAAATGGTCCGGCAAGGGGTTAATAGGAACATTGCATTTTTAAAGTAGATTTTGAAGGTCACTTAAGAGTTAAACACATTGTTTCTTTAAGTTTGAAAAGTTCACGTTTGTTTTTACTGAAGAATAGAACGTGTAATGTAAATATTCGAAAAGACCATTCAAATGTTATTTAGTGTCATTTATACAACTTGTTTTCAAAAATGTATCAACCCTCTCCAGTTTCCACTCGTTTATTTGTCAATTGTGACAAATGGTATTGTTATTTGGTCCTTCATTTGGGCAGTCAGGGATTCCAACCGTAACACGTATCAGATTTATTTCTCGGTAACCCAGTGTATTATAACCCGTGTGGCCCAGTTAAACGATTACCAGGTGATGCGGAGAAGCCCAATACAACTGATAAGAGCAGGTTATAAATGCAAAGGTACAGTAATCCGTAATCACTAGCGTCCCAGCAAAACCAGCATTTTCAGATAATTACACAGAGTCACAGGGCGGATCAATTTCCTGGAGGAAGGACTTTACGTATATTATTTAAGGACATAATCTGTAATTAACATAAAGACGTTCTCTACTAATTAATCCGCTTACGAATATACCGAATGTCTCACTTAAATATGACCCCCGGAATATCTTCTTTAATTTTGAAAAGTCTCGATCTCCTAACAAACGAAATTTTTATACATTTGACGTGGACACTATCGCACATGCTTGAGTAAAAAATATCTTTTAACATCCATTTCAAATATAATAATTTATTATTTTAATATTCAAGATTGCATTCTAATTTTGAAGAAATTGAGAGAAATGATGAGAATTCTATACCTTCTTTATTACGAAGAATTTGTTCATTGTACTGTTCTACTTTTAATGGCCAAACCATTGTTTTCAGAGAGGTAAACTTTCTTTGAAACATGAGAAAACATCCTCGACCTTGTCAAGATGATGCAATATCATAAAAGATAAATTTCTACGCTTGACCAGATCTTGAATATTCCCGTTATTTGTAATAATATGAAAAAATGGTATATACAAAACTTGTGTGGTATAGAGACGGAAATATTGTGAAGCAAATATTTTTGTACATACAGTTGAAAGTTTTTCGGAAATTTCTATAGCTTGTATCGTGAGTCAATAGAGATGTAATTGAAATAATTGAAATAATCTCCGAAAAGCATTCACCCATGTTAAAAATATTTGCATCAGAATACTTTCCCCACTATACCATACCAGTTTTGTATGTATATAATTTTTTCATATTATTGCAAATAATGGGAATATTCAAGGTGGTCATCGTTATTGAACCAGCCTGTATATGTAGAATATTCTTATAAAAATTTAGATATTGATTAGAATTAATTAAACGCACAACTACATTTGTGGAATGTCAAAAGATTCAAATTGCGAATACCTCGATAGGCGTGGTATTTTTAATTATCTCTCGTTGCAGTAGAAAGTGAATTCTTTATCTAACTCGAGCTCTCTTAACAGGTTTTTTAATGGTTGCACTTTTATATTAATAAAAAAACGACTATCAGCTAAGAAATAATCCCACGATGAAAAGAAATTATTAGACCATGTAACTCGAGACAAGTTCTTGGTTTTCCAAGGAAGTTGTTATCGTGGTTGAGAAATCGATTAACACTGGGTTCACGGAGCATTAAAATTGACTATTTTACATTACTTTACGAAAACAACAAGAATGCTTCTATCCAATTTTTTAGCCATTTCTTAAATTATATATTCCCAAAGAAAGTTGCATAATTGTTATGTTGCCATAATATTATTGTTTACATCGTACCGTACCACATTAAAAAATTTGATATTATTCGTTGTAAGTTCATATTAGAGAGAATATGAGAGCGCTCAGGCCCGAGGTTGTTCTGCCTTCACTTTTGTCAGTATGGACAGAGATCATACCCACTTTTAGCATGCTAAAGAGATAGATCATATCCATTTTGAGCATGCTAAAGAGATAGATCATACCCACTTTGAGCATGGAACAGAACCTATACCCATCTTTAACATACTAAGTGTGGTTGTATACACTGCCCGAAATTACCATAAAGCCATCTGATTTTTTTATGGAATCTTGTAATTATGTCATAGAAATGAGATGCTGATGCACGGTAGCATTTTAGGGTTAATAAAAGAAACCACTTACATGATTACATTCATAGATATATTATTTATTTATAGAAAAACATAAAGTTATTTTAGTGTGGCTTTATGGAAATTTCGCAGTTCGTTTTTTGTTAAACTATATAACTTTACGTTTTTCTGTAAATAAATAATAATATCTATGATTGTAATCATGTAAATGGTATCTTTTATTAATCCTAAAATGCTATCGTGCATCAGCTTCTCATTACTATGACATAATTATAAGATTTAACCAAAAAATCAGGTGGCTTTATGGTAATTTCGGGCAGTGTAGGTTCTACGCCATGCTAAAAATGGGTATGATCTATCTCTGTCTATACTGACAAAGGTGGAGGCAGAGAAACCTCGGGCGTGAGCGCTCTCATATGCTCTCTGTTCGTACCACTCTGGCGTCGTCTGGTCGAAAACTTATTGCCAGCGGTAGTGCAAGTTCGAATAGAATTTCTGTAGAGAAAGAAGGTAACAATTTATTTGGATCTCTGCTGAGAACAGATCTTCGGATCCGGCTGCAGCTTCATTGATCCCTGAACAGCTGTAGTTTCCGACGCGGCGTTGAGTGAAATGAAAAGTAAATTGCTATCGAAAGAACGATTCGGAGCGGAAAAGAGTTGGCTCGCGCTTGACGGGAAACGTATCGCGTTCTTCGACAGGTAATTTAATTTGAAGGAAAGCTTCTTCCGCGTAAGTCGATTTGAACGTGCCGTCTGACCGTCTTCCGCCGGCCGGATCTTTTTCTAATTCACGTTTCATAATTGGCGAGGGGAAACAGACGACGAGCCGGTGTACACGTTATGAGGAAGGATCGTTTATTCGCAACGCGTACCTCGTTACACGGTCCGTCACAGTTTCGAGATCGCACGGTAACGGCGGTGCCGTCAAAGAGCCTTCCCATCGAACGAATTCCATTGACCACGTGCGTTCTACACGACGCGCAAACTCGTTAATTCACCGGAGACTGGTAGCGCAGTTTTATCGTTCTTCTGCCGACGACGACGTATTTCCTCCATTCGCCGAGCCAGTGTCCGTGAAAAATTTGTCAGCGTGAAATATGCGAGCGATTAACCGCGTCTCCTTCCTCTCTCGTTCTCCGCGGGCTCTTTACATTCTTTTACTTATCACTGGCAATGTCATTCGATTTAATTCTCGGCCGGTACCCGGTATAATAAGTATTAAAGTTACTTCGGCGACTGACACTTTGATCTCCAAAAAGCGATCGGGTTTTCGGACTTTGTTCTGTCGGAGTGAGGTAGCCTGCTCTCTCCCCTGTGCGTCGGCGTCGCGTCAGGTAGTTTCAGGGGGATTTCTCGTGACGATTTCGAATGGAAACGGTGGATCGCTCGAGACGGTGGAAGCGACGCGAACGAGCATCGTGTCGTCCGTTGAAGACTGCTCGATTCAGGGCCAAGATTATTCCGCGAAGGGCGAAAGCGCCGCGTGCATCGGAAAACGCATGCGTCGCTCTCCGTCGAGAGAAACGCGGCATATCGAGAGGACTTGTTTTTCGAAAAACAACGCGACCGTTCGCGTTCGGGAGGCGTGTCCCTTTTCCGCGAGGATCGATCACGGAAACTCCTCTCGCCGCGAGGTGATCAACGTTATATCGCCTCCTCTCGCGGCGATCGCAGCCTTGCCGATCCATTCGTCGTTAACACTGAACCTACCAAGCGCAGAGCATACAGCGTGTCTTGAATTAATTCTTGAATTAAACGATACATTTCATGAAAACATGGTTTCGAGGAACCCATCTCATATCGTACTTGCTTTTTTTGTGAGGTGGAGGCGTTTCGGAGATTTCAAGGCCAACTTCATTTTTTAATGGGATGACCTACTTTTTGTATCGGAAGAGTATTAAATTCCGAGTAAAAATGTATTGAACTTCAGATATATTATCAAAATAATTTTCCATATATTATCATATTCAAGTGCAGGCACTAGGAAGAAAGTTGCCGAGAAATTTGTGGTCAAAGGAACAACGAAATTAATCGTTTTCAATCTGCAGAGAAACATATATTTTCGAAGAAAGAATGATGAAGAGAAAAGGTTCATTTTACAACTTGTCAGATGAACCTGATAATCTCAATTATTGTTATCACGATTTGAGACATAGTGACGTAATGATTTGGCCACAATTCAGCTTAGCAACCCAGAAAGTTTTAACTATTTTTCATAGAATCTCGTAGATTTCAACGAGAAAATTCCGGAAATCCAAGTTTTAATGTTAGGAATTCATTGGTTAAAAAATTATGGGTGTTTAAAGTTGAGTGATTTTAAGCGTTCTTGGTATGCATTCAACGTCGCGCGTTGTTTAACGAGTGGAGCCGCTATGTAGCACCGCAAGCACACATGTGATGTCGATAACGTAAATTTATGTATAATTAATCTATATATACAACAATCTTTTATTTTTTATATTCCTGTCACTTTTATCGCTGGATGCTCCACCATTCTGTAATGTTATGTAATCAAAAAAATATGAAAATAATGCTAAAATGTAGTTTCTTCCCTAAAGAAATATTTTTCTTCTACAGTATTTTTTTATATGCGAAAAAATGTTAGATTTCCTGCATTTTATTAAGCTTGCAGGGTTGAAAATCCTCTTAAGTTCGTGCTAGTAGGAGAGGACAGTTATGCAGAACAGCGATGATGCTTAACGATTATGCAATTTAAACTTAAATGTTTCCATCTGCTAAACAAATTTAACCGAGGTAACATGTACGGAAGAAGTCTTTGAAGACAGGTTTTCAGATGTTCCCACTGATAACGAAGAAAGTGAAAGTAACACGTATTTAGATATAGCGACGCATAAATTGCGGAACATTGTGCAAACGCGTTTACTGATAACTCGAAGGAAATGCAAATTGCAGGAGAACACTTTCTTCAATTAAATACTTTTCCTATACATATAAAACTCAACTATTTTGGGATCTACACTTAAGCGTGAAACTTCCGTTAGAAACGTTTCGCAGTATCTGCCATATTTGTTCAGATATTTGCCGGGGACATTGGAATTGGACAGCGCCGTATATGCGGGTTCTTTAATTTAAAACTTTCCGCGCGATCGTTTAAGAAATCGTTTAAAGGAGAAGGTCTTGAAAACGGGATTAATCTGCGCGGATGACATTGCGTCTGAAGTTTGAAATAGAGTATCTTCTGCTCGACAGGCCCTGCATCAAAAGTGAATGAGTTCCGAGTGGTTTCCGGCATTTCACTCGAAACATGATCGCCAAGGGACTTGGCGCGTCCCAGGGTATTCTTTTCCGAAGTTGACACTCTCTAGAGACAGAGACATCTATACCAAAAAAGAAGGGCATTCGGTGGAGATTAATAAAGTTTTTATTTGAGTAGAACCGTAACGAAGTTTGTCAACTTTATGACAAAGCAGAATAAAGGAATGTCACTCTTTAATGTAATTTTAATGTCGATAGACTGTGGGAAATGATGTATCAATATTAATAGCACTTTGTAACCTAGAAAATGTGGATAGAATAAGGGTTATAGTCAAGCAATTTTATTAGAAGATTTTCATAAAACAATTGTTTTATCGGATGTTCTTTTTTATAAATCATTTATTATAGCCGTGAGCTTTCGTCAACTTTCGCAGTCTAGGTACTCGGAAGATCGCCTTTTTCTCCTACACTTCGTAACAAAAAAGTAGCACATCTTACATTCTTTAAAGTTTTCTAGTAAAAATCCCGTAAAAATTCATTTCTCATACCGTTACTAGTCTTGGTCGAACCTAATAAACCCAATAATCACTTCGACAAAATTCTACCAACGCAAACGTAAGTTTTGTAGTACGTAAACGAGACAAAATGGTAGCACAAGCAAAACATCCACGCTTTTCAGTTGTACATGAGCTACGGGGTACAGCGGCGGACCGTTAATTTTGGTTAATTTTTTTTGTGTAATTCTCACATCCTGTGAAAAGCTAAAAAACAAACCGCGTGTCCCAACCTTTACGACCGCCCCTTACTAAATTATTGTTAACATTTTTAATTTCTATACGCGTGTGCTATAATTTCGTCCCGCTAGATTTTGGCAAAAATATTATTTTTGGAAGTGGATAATATCGTGTGAATCTCAATGCGTGCTATCTTATTGTCCCGGAGTGTACACCGGGTTTCGGTAAGGCCGATAGCGGAGAACAAATTTAATATACCGAAAACGATCAGTTTCTCGATCCGGTTTATATCAGGAGTTTGTTCCCTCCTTTTCGAGAGTTCTGTCGATCGCTCCAATTCCCGTCGGCAGTCCAGAAAAACACGTATCACAAACGCAAAAACGCTCAGCGACTTGTGAATGGCAGTGTACACGCTGCCTGCCGGTCGATACATATCTACTTCGAACGAACGCACACCGTACGTGTGGGATACATTTAACACTGAGAGGATTAAGTACGTCTTGAAGAAGGAAGTCCTAGCTATTGTTTGAAGCGTATAACCCAGCACCGTATGTTTCGTTACCTACTTAAACAGACTACTATCGCAGCGGTACCACCGACCGAATATTTAACACTTTCGCTAACTCGATCCCCGTTATTCCCATTGTCTTCCGGTTCGAACGATAACAGAGCACAATTCCGTTTCTCGTGCAAACGCGAATTAAACTTCTATTACGTACAACGCTCGAGGAAAATACATTGTCCTCGAAGACATTTCGCTGGGCCGCGGATGTTCCATGCAATTTTCAGCTTCAGAAAAATAACAACCCCCCGGAGCTCGATTTCACCACGAGAATTACGATCTTTCGAAAGAATTTCAACGTATCCCTTCATCGTCGTCCTAAAGCGCTGCTTCGTGTCCTGTCTTCCCGAAGAATTTTAATATATTCCGGTATAAAACTCGTAATTTTATCGCGCCACAACTGCATGGAACGTTCGCGGTCCGCTTATAGCGAATGCGTTAAACATCGCTTGGAAACAGGAAAAATGTCCCGGTGGTGTTCTAACGATCGTGGAGATCTTTGGAACGCGGCGTCTGATCGATCGTTAGCTAAGCAGAATTTGTTGCGCGGTTAATCAGAAACTTACCCTTACTTGCCTCGAGTTAATGTCTTTATTATGGTTAATTCGAAACGCCAGAATCTACAGTCCCACTCGATATCCCCTAGCCGAGATCGCTCGCGCTTCATTCGACTCTGTTCTACTTCGAGTGGCAAGTGGAGAGAATGGCGTCGGTCCTCGCCGCGTGCGCCGTCCAATTATACATATTAACATAATCATCGGTTAGTCTGTTCAAAGCATTCTGGTGTCCGGCCGATCTCTAAGCAAACCGAGGACAGCGAACGCGGCGGAGTCGTGGCGCGATTCATTCGAGAACATTCACCAGGTCTTCCGACCTGGCGATAAAACAGGCAGTGAACGTTGCAGAGAACCGGATCCTCCCGGATCAGCGTTGCGCTCGAGTTTTGCTCGAGAGTGAACCGGACTTCCCTTGATATGCCATCATCGATAATCGAGAAAAAAATCGACATCAACATCGTTACTTCTTCGAGTCTCCCGTCTTTTTCACCGTCGCGTCGCGTCGTGAATCCCCGGCAATGACGGGAGTCGTTTCAAGTATTCGAGCGTCACTCCAGGAAGAGGACTCCGTTGTACTCTGGGTCGGGGTCGTGAAACATCGTGGGGAATGGACATTCTCGTAAAAACATTGATCGGAAGCTTTACCGTAGTCGCGGCAAGGGCAAAGCAAAAGATCGTCTATAGGACGGAATCGAGGATAATATCGTGCGAGACCCGCTCAGATCTGCATCTCGGGCTCGGAATCATCGTGGAACCAGTTCGAGGTCCTCTGGCTCTCGGTGACGCGCACGCTGCTCAGCTCCCTCTCCATGTACCGACTCGATCTGGTCGCGGAAGGTCCCAGACCCTGTCTGCGATCGTCCAAAGAGGCAAGAACATTGAGGTGGTCGTTTCTTCGTACGACCCTGGGCGTGGTCTCGACGGAGCTGGTGCCTTCCTCAGCGTCCTCTGCGGCCCACGGAGGAAGATCCATCATCCCCGAGGGGATTCCCCAGTGCTCGGTGAACTCCGAACCACTTCTGGCTAAGCTTGGCTGGCTGAGGGACCTGACCAGCGAGTCCGCGCCCTCGAACGAGCTCAAACTCGTCAGGTCGTCTCGGTCTACTCTGACGAAGTCGCGGACCGTCATCTCGGACATCGACCTGACGTCCGCTTCGCTGCTAGCTGCGGCACCCCTGTGGCTCGAGCCTAGTCTGCGCAGGCGATTCGGCTGACCCATCGTGGAGGCGGAGTGCGACACCTGGATCCGGTGGCCTTGGGTCCGAGCGGAGCTGCCACCATCGCTCTCGTACTCGTACAAAGTCGGCAAGGACGATCTTCTGGACCTGGTGTCCCATTCGGACGACTTGGACCTCTTGTATCTGTGATTCTTGCCGAGATTCGACGAAGACGTGGACCCGGCCTGGTTCGACGGTGGGCCGAGGATTCGGATGATCACGTCCCATTTCGCTGGGTGGAACAAGTTCGTGTATCTCGCGTCTTTGCGGATCAGCTCATAGTCCTCTTTAACCACGGCTTCCGTCAGCAGAGTTCTCAGGGTGCTATCGGTGGTAATAATCTCCCGCCATCTTATACGTTCTTCCTCGGTGAATTCCGCGGCGTATCGAGGATCTAGAACGCGGGACAATCTGGTGAACCAGTCCGCGTCCGCCTCGTCGATGGATCGGCGAGCGGATAGCGGCGGTCTGCAGGGTATCTCGGCCCGAGCCGTGTACGTCGGCTCGATATTAATGTCGGGCTCCTCGTCTATCGGTGCGTCGCCCTGAACTCCGATCGGTTCGTTCGTGATGGTTAGGTTCGACGTAGAACTAACGTCGGAGAAGTTCTCCCACTCGGGCGGTGGCGGAGGGAGATTCTCTGTCGGATAGTTCCTGATAGTCACGTCCCACTTGGGGTCCGGCGGGGGTTGCGGTCTCGATTTGTACTCGGTAACCTGGCGACGGTGACGCTCCACATCTTCGATCGTTTTCTTCTCCGTCACCGTTTTCAGGAACACGTCGTCGACCTCGTGCGTGGTGATCTCCGGACGTCTCGGGGCCACCACCTGCGGCTCTACCAGGGGTTCCGTCACTTCCTCGCGGAACAGCCGATGTTCTCGATGTTGGATAGCTGTGTGCGTCGCGGTGGTCGTTGGAACGATGGGCGGCGGGGGCGGAGGTGTCGGCGCCAGGATGCTGGCCACTCTGTACTTGGCGTGGGTGTGATCAGTCACTTCCGTGAGGGAACGAGTCTCGGTCAGTTCCGTGTTCAATGAAGTCAGGGATCTGGGTCGGCGGATTTCGTGGTGCTGAAGCGGTGGTTGTTCGTGCCCGGCGGGCGACGGGATTCGTTCCTCGATCAGACTGGTGCTGGTGGTCGTCTCTCTTTCCGCCTGTTTCCTCAGGATCCTCGAGTAGACAGGTGGCGTTTGCTGTCGGGAGATCGTCGAGGACGAGGCTCCACCTCCAGGAGGCCCGTGGAGTTCAGGGACGTAGGAGAAGGTCGTCATTCTAGCCGGCGGGCTTTCGAGGCTGCGAGTCAGGCTGGATTCTTCCTTTTCTAGGATCGTGGTCAAGTTCCTTTCCAGCGTGACGCTTGCCACGTCAGATTCGGATGGCAGAGGGCTAGGCGGAGGAGGCGGGGCTCTCTTCACTCTCATTTGCACGTCGAACTTCGGTTCGATCGGTACTGCAACCATGTGTCGAGCGATGCTGCTCCTTGAAGCGTTCGCAGCCGTCATCGAAGTCGTCTCCACTTCGGCAGTGACCGTCTCCGAGTACAAGGAACTGCCGGTGCGCATCTCTTGCCGTTGGTGGGTTTCGTGATGAACGAATGCCTTGTTGTCGTACGAGCCTGCCGAGGACACCGGCAGCGAAGGTTCTTCGTCAACCTGAAAATTGAGATTAGATCGTTTTTTTTTTTTTAACGTTTTGACGCCTCTAATTGATACCTAAAAGAACTGCGATTTATACATTCTTTATCCATTCGTAACTCATAGCAACCTTAACCGATTTCGATGAAATTTTCAGGATGTTTGATTAAAATTTAAAAACATTATTCTATTGTAAAGAGTATTTGAATGTTAATAAGAGACACTACACGCCCGAACAAATAAAATTCACTACTTTCCCACGGAAACATCTTTAGAAAAGATTTGAATTGATCGTTCAAGATTGATCTAATCTTCTCTTGAACATAATGTGAAACATTTAAAATTGTAACAAAACCAGCATTACGTTGGAAATATTCTACCGAGCACCAATTAGAGGAAATTTAGAGGATCATACATCATAGTTGAATAAAATGTGATTATACGAATTCTCATTTATTCTTCGTGGCTCCATCATAATTTATCCCTCGTGTCTAATTAACACGAAGGATAAAAAAATCCGCATGATGGAAAGACAAATAATTAATTTCATGAAAAAGTAATTTTCCAGAGGACAGTTAGCTCGATTTTCCAGACGTTTCCGAGAATCTGGCGAAACAATGTTTCCAGCAAAGGTTGAACAGTTCTCACTTCTCTACAAATTCAAAAAACCTCTTCTACGAAAAATGGAGGTCACCTCGATTTTTTAAATGTTAATATATATTTTAGATTTGGCAATATTTTTGCAAGTGTCGAGACGCATTCAACTACTTATACAGGAGATGTTCGACTACAGGTGGAAGAAAATTAAAGGGGTGGCTCTCCATGATAATACAAGACGAAAATGAAGAATGAAAAAATTGTGATAATGAAAAAACTTCATCATAATTGTTTAAGCGAACGGTTGCGTTTTGACCGATCGTTTCTTTTGCACTTTTTATCTTTGTGATGAGTAGAATAAGACGCAACAAGAAGGGGTTAATATTAAGTCTACCGTGTACAGGAAGCAAGGTTTCCAAGATGTTTTAAAAAAATTGCAAGGCCCCAGGCGATATGAATAGAAATGAATCAGTTTGACCAACAATTTTCTATAAATACATCTTTACTGTTTTCATAATCACAAAAGAAGAATTTGAAATGAGTCTGTTTGACCGGACTGGTAGTTCTGGTGTTCGAGGAATGAAAATGAGGGGGATACACTGTCGATGAACTTACCTCGGAGCTTTCGCTGGGATAATCGCTAGGCAACGAATGATCGATCATCAAATTTGCGTCGCTTCCGGTAGTAGATGGCGGCGCGTGCAGAAGCGCGTGTGCCCGAGGAATCTTCAATCCCTCGAACATCGTGATGTTACTCAGAGAGGACGCGGAAAGTTTCGTTATCTCAGAACCTGAACCGCTTCCGAACGGATGACGGTGGATCACGCGAACGTTTCTGCGCTTCAGGCACATGTACGAGCAGCCTAGACCCATCAGGAGCAGCGATAGAAACAGAATCGCGCAAATGATCAGCAGAATTTGGAATCCTTTCAGCGGAGGCTCGGGCAATGGAGAGGCAGTCGCTGTGGCGATACTGTTGGCAAACGATAAACGAATTTAAAAATCCCTCGACTGCTTAAACAGAGAAGATGAGAAATGATTAAGGGTCTTCCGGTTTAGAATCTTGAAAAAAATCGATTTTTCTTCAAGCACGCGTCATTGCAAATATGTCTGGAAGAGAATTTGATTAAATTCGTAAGAACAACGAAGTTAGGGGGTGTCCCAAAAATGATGTACTTCCTTACGTTTCTGAGTGATTCCTCAGGTGATTTCAAGTAACTTTTACTTTTGTGAAAATGTTCTCCGTGGCTTCGTTAAGGAGTCATTAACGAAAAACACGGGCTAATCAAACAGAGATTGGTCCGTCTTATTCGTTAATAACTGCTTAACAAAGCCGCGGAGAATATTTTCTGAAAGGAAAAAATCACTTGAACGCATTTCTTACGAAAGCTTATTCTCTGACATGACTGACATGATAAACTTAAAATATTTTGAAAAAATCTTCAGGAAACTTGTCGCTACCGCGTGAACGAAAAATTTCAAGAAATATCGATATATTTCTATGTATTTGGCTATGTCAAATGCGAAGAAAAAGCCTAAAAAATTACAGATCGAAATGCCGCCATGTTAAATAATGTTAACTCTTGGTAAAGCAGACAAAAAATCGATTCCTTTAAGGTTGGTGAACCGGGCTCTCACTTTCATGAAATATGATTGTATACATCAAAAAGATTCTCGTGTTCAATCCTGCTTTTATCGTTCCTAAGTATGCGAGACTCCTCAAGGCGATTCACTCTGTGCACAAGGTTCAGGCAGGAAGGTTACAAGGTGAATTACTTACATGCTCTCAGGTGGTTTGGGTGGCGCGGGCGCCACAGGTGGCGGATACCTGCAGACTATTGTAATAACTTCGTCGCCGTCCATTTCGAGGCCGGGATGAAAGCGGACCACGACATTGTTGGTGAACACGCGTTGAGGATCCTGCCTCGTGCCGCATCCTGGAACATTCAATCTTTCAAGTTTGCACACCATCGCGTTACATACGTACAACTGAACGACCTTCGTCCTTGAAATATTTGTTCGAACTATCGATTCGCCGAGCTATTGGATTGTCCGGAAAGCTTTCAATCTCTTTCGAGCATTGACCGAAATTTTATTTTGTATCGTTGCGATGAAATTGTATTCGCCAAGAAGTCCTATCGCATATATTTTAATTGTCAAAATTTCATTCCCATATTTTCGAAATTCTAGTCGATCAAAAATTGTTACTTTCAAGAACGCTTCTTTATCTGTTCTCATTGGACGTCACGCTACGAGAACATTTTTTAAAAGTTCTATGATCATATTTTCAAGCTCATACTTTGATCAACACGAATGCTTTCAGTAAGCCAATAACTGGTCATTTTGCGATCGAGTAGAACAACAAAATAGCCGAGTAAATTATTAAAAGTTAGTCATGCGGGAAACAAGTCGCCCGGTTATTTTTGTAGCTACCTACAATATTGGTGGCATCGTTGCTGGGCGCGCCATATATAAACTACGGATGGGGAGGAAAAAAAACAAGAAGAACTTTTTTCTAAATTGTGTCAAAGTGTCGTGAGCCTACGCTGAATGTTATTTCTCGCGTGGGTTCAGAGTCGCCGGATGAGGGGAGGGAACACGAATTTAAGGGGAAAAGTTACCCTCTCTCTGCCAGTACCGGATTAGTCACGTGGCGCGTGGGGAATAGCTTCGTAGAAGGGGAAGGTAGAGTGGAGACACAAGTCTTGATCTGGCGACCCTGCGTGGGCTCCGGGGCTCGGTTAAGATCGTAAAAGCCGAGGGAACCTAGGATGGATCGGTAGACGATGCTGTGAATCTGGAAGGGGATCGCCGCGCACCTTTTAGAGGTAGTTCCAACTTGGCGCTGGTTGATCCGCGGCCTTTGAATTTGCACGCGCTGTTGCGATCGAAGTCGGCGTAGGCGAGTCCGTAAAACGGTTCCTCGAACTGCAACTCGACTTGCATGCTACCCTGGCTGCAATTCAGGTACGCCTTGGTGCGATTCAGAAATATCATCGACGAGATGTCGTCCAGTTTGGTTACCTTGCCGTTCAGAATCGTGCTCGGGGGCAGACCGGGCTGGTACTCGATGCTGTTACCTTGCGAGGCGTAGTTGCTCTGCGACAGCACCAGAGGAAGTGCTGTGCAGAGCACTGTCAATAACCTTGCCAGCATCTGGAAACAAAACGAGAGATCAGGGACCCGAAGTTTCATCGGTATACCGTTAGTATTAGGTTGGCAACTAAGTATTTATATATATTTTTTAAGCACGAGTATTTTATATCAAATTAAACGCAAAATTCAGAGCATTCCAATTATATACAGTTCAAAAGGAGTGGTCACTGAATGAGGTTTTAATGATACAATAAAAGAATTACGAAACAAAAGGTCGCGAATTTAGTTGCCAACCTAATACTATGTATATGTAGACATCGCGACAATATTAAAGACTAGGGATACTACAATTTTCTAATATCTTCTGATCATTGTCGTTCTCTCTTTTTGTAATGGAGTGACGTATTTCGATTAGGGTAGCGTTATAGCTAATAAAACGACCAATTCAATCACTTATAAATTGTTGACCTTCAAATGAACTTCGGCGTAGTTATTATTCAAAAAGCATAATAAAATGTATGAAGACGATGTTCATGCTTACCGTAATCTGATAAGATTTGATTGATGTGAACACTGAATTGTCATCGAGGGACATCTCGTGTTTACAAACTGTCCTATTACCGAACACTTTCAAGAATGTGTTTAAGATGGCGGCCGATGGAATTCATACATGCTTGTAACTTGTTTCGCAAAGAAGATCGCACGCTATTCATTATCCTGGCGGTGACATTCCTACATTCTGTCATTATATGTTGACACAAATTGTACGGAACCTAACATCGTCTTTGTACATTAAGTTACGCATTCTTGTAACGATAACTACACTGCGAATTTTATATATTTACGACGAAAAAATGGGCTCAGATTTAAGGAACGATTTAATATTTAATATCTACTGTCATTCTCATCATTAGATGTACAATATTAAAAAATGTTCTAATGCTATGTTATATAATACTATTTACATATAATTTTCACATAGAGCTACACAGCTTATTATTTTCTATTTGTTAAAAAGTCAAAAAAGAATCCATCACCTTGTTATAATTTTTCTAAATTAGCACAAGCTTTTGCTCCATATTTGTCTAATATAAAGGGTGTCCCACGTGAAGTGAACCACTCGAATATAATAATATCTCAAGTTATTAGTGATATCGGACAATCTTTTAAACGAAAGTTATATGGTTTCGAGGGATATGTAAATGGAACAAAAAAATGTCTTTCTTTATAGTATCTCTATATGCGAAAGAAAAAGTTAGATTTACTCCACTCGATTAGGCATAGCAGGGTTACAGGACCCCTTAATTGTAGTTGAGCACTGACACGACATTAATAGTTACACAGACATTCGGTCGCTTAAAATGGGACAACCTAATGCCAATAGTGCGCGGGTGGTGCCCCCCCCCTGTAGACGCTTTGTTCTCCGCCATTTTTCAGCGTACGATAATCTGAACGCGGTTTTTTCGTCTTCATATCGGAATTGACGTGCAAGATAGGAACGCAACCGGACCTAGAGCAATAACTGGAACGCTGGGGACCATTCTCCTCCAGCGTGATATCTCCCTTCGAGGCGTAAGCAGCCGTGGCGAATTGCAAACTCCAATGTCGGGTCGGATTGTTACGTTCGCGGGTGGAATTCTAAGTCGACATTCACCGTTCATGGATTCGAGCTACGCCCAGTCGAGCCACTGCCAACAATCTTTGTCACTCTCGTTGCTGCGCCAGCGTTTCACAGGAAAAGAATGAAACGGTATCACTGAACCGATAGATTCGTAATGGACGCTAGTTGGATTACAAAATTGGTGTAGTAATCGCGTATTTGCGTGGCGCGAGCAGGGGCCGATCGTTTTTTGCGGGATTCTGTTTTGAAACAGGGGATTGCCGCTCGTTTTTCCTGCAATGGCGTAGGCATGGGATTTATGGGCTGCTTTATGGACTTATGGGTAAATTATCATATGAGAATATGAATTCACTTTAACATCTGCAGCTCAGTTGCGAGATATGAGCACTCAGATCTAGGCGTGAGCCTTCCTCGTGGCAAAAAAAAATAAAAAAATTTTAACGGAAACTTGAGCTGAAATAAATTATACAAAAATTTCTGGTACAAGTTAGTTCGGGGTTATTTGGGTAGGCCCCCGAACAGTATTAGCCCAGGGTCCCAAAATTAACGGTCCGCCGCTGTTTGCTTGCACCCTGCGCAAGGATGCTGGATTGGTAAGAATTCGATTTGCATACAAAACTAACTGCGTTAGACTTCGAGCTTCCGCTATTTTTGTTTCGGACTGCTTCTGTGCTGCAACTGCGAAGCTATGTAAATAAAGTGAGCCAGAAAAATCTCGGGAGACCGAACGTGGCTGGAGTTTCTTGAGATATGTACCGGTAGAATTAGGTTAATAGATGGCGTGTAAACAAATTTTTGAGAAGATTGCTACTGGTTAATATTGCGAAGAGAAGAGAATAAAGTTCATCTTCCAGAACTCTTTTTATTTGTGTCTGTAATTATAATACCAAAAATAAATACGAATGACTGTCATTAAAAGATGTAACAATGCGGTAATGTAGAAGGTAATAGGCACCGTTCTTGAGTTAATACAGGGTTAATATATAAGCTGACCGATTGAGTTTTCTTCGAAATGGATAGACATACGAAAAATATTCTGTTCTGAGGGGGACATGTTCTGATGTATACATCGGTGTTCTAGGTGGAGGGGCCTATATTTTTGATTCTATAGTCTGATAGTGTCTTGTGTGACGAATTCGTTAACCATGGCACAAGGTCAGTCAAGGTCATGTTAGGTCACACGGATAAAAAATTTTCAACTACAATGCTTAAACAAAATGACGTATTTGTTAATGCGTTATTACATTAAATACTCAAAATTATTGCTCCCCGCTTGTCTGCAATTTTTACTGCCTCATCCTGTATGTACTTTTTTAGTTTGGATGAATTAACAGATCTTCCTGGTGAATGCGTAACCGTGTGATTCACTGTGATCGTCATCCAATATAAATTCGTTTGATCACATGCAGTCACCATTTCCTGTATGCGACACGATCATCCTATCGACGAGATTCTTATGCATGAATAGACTGCAAATTTTTTCTTCTCTACAAATAAGCAAGAATGCAATGCAGGCATCGACAGAATTGGATGGACTTCTACTTTATTTTCGAATACATGAGTTGATGGAGAAAATAAAATATGATTCGACAACGAAGTTCGCAAATTATATATACAAATCTAATTTTTATGAATATTTACGATTTATACGTGTGAAATAGAATGAAAAAGTTCGGTTGCAACATTTAAATGAAAAGTCGTCTTTGTTGACAGCCTGTAGATCGGGAGCAATGATTTTCCGAAAGAGTACCGTAGGATCTGCATGGTTGAAGAATCGCTGAAGGATCGAATATCTTCTTCCGTATCGCGTTCCAGCAGAGGTCAGGCGACATTTTATTGCCATACTCTGTTACTCTACCGTATATTGTAAACTACCGTACCCTATGAATAGAATATCGATTTCATAGTAACTTTTGTTCAGAAACACAAACATAGAACAACATAGAAATATAGAAAGTCATTACGCTTTTCGTGTAGATATGGCATTGCTTCCATTTGTTTACTTAACCGTACAATGTTTGACGTACAAACATTATACAATGTTGACGTCTAGGTGTCACGTTTGGATGACCCTTTACCCTCACGTCTCGTGTATTTTTCCGTAATTTCGCAAAAGAAAAAAAGGGAACAATTCCAACTCCGATAACAAACGTGTCATAAAATAACGCAACTTATTATTCTATCTAGTACTCGTTTATCACTAATCATTACGCTTCGTGAAAAAGTTCTTGCGCGTTCTACGGTATCCTGATACTTCCTGGCCTATCCGAAACCTTCTGCCGTTTGCGTATTACGCGATCCAGGGCCGCGAAGGAAAGTTCTGGCACGCTTCGATGCACTCGCACCGTTAGATGCCGCTAGAAGGTAATGTTCCCTTTATACGTTATACAGAATACTGAGCCAGTAACGAGCCAGCGTGCACGTTTCAGTTGTTCGCTTCTCCCTTCTCCAGTTTCAATCCCACGCGACAAAACTTTCTTCAAGAGACGTGTTACCGAGGGTCATTTATTCTAATCTCTCCACGTTGTCATCCAAAACATTCCTCTGTCCAGTTTTCTTACAGTCTATAGACTTTTCAAGAGTAACGTGAAAAAAACATAACTTATTGGTCAAAATAAGCACCGTTATTAAATTGTATAATATATATGAAAATGAAGACAAACAGGACCCAGTAAAATTGTCATTCTTTTTTTGATACTTTCCATAAGATGGAAAAAATATAGTGCATTAAGAAATCATGAGTATAAACTAGCTTTAGTTGTTCATAAGTCGTCCTGAGCATAATCAAGAAATTAAGAATTCAATTGATGATTCGAAAGGTTGACTGCAAAACCTACGATCTCACTTTGAATCTCTCTCTCTCGAAAATGGATGTCGCTTTCTAAAATTCATTTAAATTATTTCTTTCGACTTACATTTATTGCTAGAGGTGCTCAGATGATTCAAATCTCTTCCCCTTGTCCGTCGATCCTCGCTATAACACTTGCATGCCGATTATCTGCAAATAAAAAAACTAAGTGTTAACTACGTAATAGGAGTTAAATCCAATGAATTTTTCAGTCGCAAATTGTCAGTAGCACTTGAATGGCACGTATATCTTTTGTGAAATATATTGTTTAACTATGTTCTATCCATGTGACTTCTGATTTTTGTAAAGGTGGTCACTGAAGGGGTTCTTTACGATAATAAAGGAATAAGTTTCTAATACTCTAATATAATAATAAAGTAGAATAAGATTATGTATTATAATTAGACTGCGGATCTTTATACACTTATGAAGAAATCAATTGAGTGAAATATAAAACAGTAATGGATTAGTAAAATTCAAGAATTTTGTAGTGTTATTTTTAACGTAACAAAGTCATTAAGGGATGAAATCAGTTTTTATTTTATTCCTGCTTTCCACAATCGCGATGCAGAATATTTTTATTTTGCATAAAGATCCGCAGTCTAATCATAATATGCACTCTATTACAGTAGAATGTAGATGATATGTCGACGTTTGGCAATAAAAGGGTTACTATCTCTTTGCGATCGCTTCCGTAATATGCTGGGATCTACCTCGTAAATAAATCAATTAGTACGAATAGAAACCGACATGATTAGTATCGGAATGGGTTCTATGTAATAATAGACTTTGCTTGTGGCTTCTTTAATTATTATCTAGTACTCATGTGTATACACGAATCGCAGGATGATTTAGCGAGATGAGGAATGACGCTGCATCGACCTCGGCCGTTTCCGGTCTCGTTGCGCGCGCGCGCACGCTCTCTTCTTGTAAAAGACCTCGACCGATTCTTTCGGTTCGACGATGACAGCGAATCGTTCGAGAGTAAAAGGAAGTTACCTAGTACTTCCAGTCAGAGAATATTATCAGGTTATATATAAATTTTATACATTATAAAAATCTTCGAAAACTAGTAAAATATAAATTATAGTAAAATGCAGTATATTTTCCGTTATATTTTATTTGTAGACACTGTAACTAAAAGTACTTTAGTTAACTTTTTAGTATCGTTCAATAAGTTCTAATTAAAATAATACATTTAATGATATCACGAGCTCCATTAATACAAGTTAGAAGACAATTTAACCATTTACATACTTGAACTGCATACTACTTAACATAACATTACAGTCATTTCTAGATATCTAGCGAAGAATAGATAAAAAAAATGTTTGGCATGCGACATACAGGGTGGTTTAGTTAAGCTTGCCAGCTGTGTTACACATAAACTATTTGGCATATGAAAAAATGATTGCAATGAAAGTTGTATGGTTTAAAGTTTGAGGCATGAAGGTCACCTTGATTTTCCTTATTTTGAGTATTTTATTAAAATCATGTATAGAGAACATCTCGATTAATATTATTGAGAGGAGTAATATTGAATTATTATTAAAATAATTTTATAGAAAATTTAATATGAAAATTTACCCTTCACAAAAAAGAAGCCCAAGGTGACTTTTATGTCTCGATAAAAATCAAAACGGAACAAAACTAGTTATTATATTGTATACTACGTTTGAAATCACAATACAACTTTCGTTTCAACTATTTTTTCATACGCCAAATAGTTTACTAGTAATTTAGGTGGCACACTTACCTGAATCACCCTGTATTAGAGAAGGAACGTTGCTCGGAGGTCCTCGCTAAAATGGAATGGGAAGGAGGTAAAGTGAAATTCGTGTAGAAACTACGAATAAAAGTTTCAGTGGAACCGTCTCACACTTTTGCGATTCTTCAAATGTCAGCGGCGGCTGTCCCGTTTTTGGAGCTTCCAAGGCTTCGACGGAACTGTCGACGCACTTTCGAATAAATCGACCAGGCTATCAAATTACTCCCACTCTCTCACGCCCTCTTCTTTCTGCTTACTTTCGAATTATCTCTTACATAATTTACGAATGAATTTTAATAAGGTTCTTCGATTTTTCTGCTGAGAAAGAAGCAACGATGAGGATCAGCGGCGAACCGTTAATTTTGAGGTCCTGGCCAATTAACCTAAATTAAATCAAGTATCAAAAATTTTTCTTTTTATTTCTTATCATAAAGGGCAGCCTGGGCTTCTACCCATAGAGCCCAGTTTCAGAATGCAAATTTTATGAAATTTAATCACACACACACACACAAGAAATACTAGTTATAATATGATTTGAAGGTGCAAAGCTAATCTTTCACCTCCCCCCCTTTACTAATGCGAGGTTCAAGATAGTGACCTTGACAACCATATCGCACCCCGGCAAGAATAGTGACACAACTAAAAAATGCAGTATTCTCACAAAAACGATTTTAAGAAAATTACAAAAATTTCCATCGACATAGTGCAGACGTCTTTAATTTTTTAGAAAAATATTTTTTGGAGTAAATTCGACTGGGCTCTATAAAATGATATTACTGTTCCTGCCACTACTCTGAACTAGCTCAGAAAGAACTTCCAACTTTAAAATCGTTATTTTTTTAGTTGTGTCATTGTTCTTGCCGGGGTGCGATTATTTCAAGTTCATAGAGATCGGCGAGAGATCGCTAATATCAGCAATTGCCAAATTGGTATTAAACTGGAATTCGCGCATATTGCACTTGATTCCGCCGGTGGTGCGATAGAAATAACGTAGCCATTACAGTGGTAGACTAAACGGTTTAGAAGAAAGCCGTCGATTGTCTTGTCAATCACGTTCCTCGCCAGCCGAATCAGCCTAACTCGTCAATCGTACACGTATAATTCGTGTAGGTGCCGGGTACGTGTTTGTAATTGGCGATTCGCTGTGGAATGTCGCGTTTGCGAATAGGCTCCCACACGATTGTTCCTCCTTGGTGCCGGAGGAGGTCGATGCATCTCGGCCTTGGTACGAATACCGCCGATGGATATCACGATTCTAATCATCGGACTTCATCGAATAAACTGCCGTGGTAAACAATAAGAGGACCTGTGTGATAGTCCTATTGAAAAAATTTCAAGTGGATTCTGCACCGCTAGAACGCCACCCCGGTAACTGGGCTAGCCTCTGTTTCGTTGAACTTCCATAGAAAATGTACAATGCTAAATTAACCCAGAGTCGCCAGATAAGGAGAGATACACGAATTACAAGTTACCCCCTCTCTGCCAGTACCAGACAGAGATGAAACGCGTCGGAAGTGTGGGGAATAGCGCCGTTGAAGGGAAAAACAGAGTGAAGATACAAGACTCTGATTTAACCCACCAAAGATTGCAGTTAAACGCATATCCCATTGCATTCCTTCACTGTTCATATTTTTGGTCTTTCTTAGATGTCCATGGATTATTTTAATTTATTCCAAACATACCATTCATTATTTAATATACACACACACATTGCTGAGAAAATTGCTTTTAGCAATTTATAACAGAGTTCTCTTTTCTCCGTCTACCATACTCTTGAAAAAAAAAAACAAATTTCCAAATCTGTTATATCTTTGTGCTTTCTTTATTTTTGTATCTCATTTTGCATTCTCGGAGCAAATACCTCGAAAAATATTGATGATATGAAGAAATGTTTTAAGTTATCTATTCAACATTGAGATGACCTTGAAAATACCTATAAAGGCCAACTTTGAAATTTAATATTGGAACTCATTTGCAGCTAATTCAAATTATTAAGAAAAGAAATGAATATCTATGAAACTTCTATATCTAGAATGTTTAAGGTATTAGGTCAGACAAAAAGTAATCTAAGAGTTTTCCTATGAAACAGATGCAAATGGTTTCCGACGGAGGATTTCGCTTTTCATTTAACATATGTAATGAAATAAAAATTATACAAAAATGTATTTCCGCTTCTAATAATTCCAGTGAGTCGAAAATAATGTAACACAGTCTTCTTAAATAATTCTAATGTGATTACAGTTTCGTTTCTTACTCGTCCATATTGGCCGTAAATGCATGGAATCCGCAGTCTAATTTGGAATAATCTTCTGTTGAAGAAATAAGACCCGGAACAACCTTCTATGGGAAAATCTAGCATATGGTCGAATGTGACGAAGGAATCGCAAGTGTTAAGTATTCGAATCGCAAGGTAAAGATAAGAGAGGAGATAGAGCTCGAGAAAATATCGGCCCGATGGAAAAAGGAACGTGGCGAGCGTAACAAGAGTGACGTTAACACCCGGCCTGCTTGAAAGTCTAGGAGACAGGCTTCGAGCCTTTAAAGTCGAACCAGTATCCGAAGGAGACAACGTTGTCTCGTTGCGCAAAAGACTCGACTTTCACTGGGCACGCACACGCGAAACGCGGCCTGTGCATGCGCTGATGCCCTTGCACGAGCAACGCTCGGCAAACTGTTTAACAAGTTTCGATTTTCAACAAGATAACCGCTGTATTTCACCGAGAAAACAATTTTTCGAATTCTCATAATTTTTACTCTGCACTTCACTGAACAAGTTCGCTATCAGCCTCGCGTAGGCTAAAGATTGTTAACACATTAATTACCGGTAATTATTCCATAATTTTTGGAGGTCTATAAACCATTGATGATAATTTTTTTATAGAACTTTCAACAGAAACTTCAATCACAAACCAACATCCTGAATTACGTAATCCAATCATTTCGTTTGGAAATATTGTGTGAAAGTAGATTTTTAAATCTTCTTTTTGATTTTATAGATCTACTTTTTGATATATGGAACACACGTTTTCAACACTGTTCAATGGTTAACACTAAGTATATGTATTTTGGTTAAACGTTATGCGCATCGATCGATAACATCGATTCGTGCAGTCACACCAGAGAGATAGTTACAGAAACGTGGTTTCTTTACTTATTTCGAGAAATATAATTTCAGTACTTTTAACATGTGTATTATGCATTTTGTTATAACCAGACTCCGGATCTAAGCAAAATAAAATTTTTATACTATTGTTTTGAATTACACCTACTCATTTTTGTCATGAATGCATAAAATCCGCAGTCTGGTTATAACACTTTATTATGAGAAATTTCTGAAGTAAGCGATCACTTTTTGAAAAAGATATAACTAACATTTTGCGTACATGGTAGCTACCTTTACTAGAGTATCACACAAGCGACATACCGATACTGTTGTGTGTGGCATGCTGTTCACGTTCTGGATCACTAGTTACCAACCGGAAATACTATAATTGATTAGTTGTATAATTACAAATACACGCGTACTAGTTCACTTTAAAAAGTCGCCGTTAAAATTTGCAATATCGTTTAATGGTCTCGATGCGAAAAATGTTTGTCTTACTAAGAAAAATCTCTAGAAAACTTGAATAATCTTATAAATTCTGGGATATATATATATATGATCTGTTATCGATTTCAATGATCTTGAAACTGTCATCCGAAGGTATTTTCGTAGCACTATTCACTTTTTTTATCGACAAAACATCTTCTGTTTTACAAACTGATTTATTAAGTGAAACGGAGGATCTAAAACACAGTTTATAAGTAGAATCAAATGCAACTTGTCTATAGTTTAACAAGATATACGAAATTATTGAAATTTCGATATTGGAATGGTAACTTACATCCGTGAATGTAAAATGTCTTTCCTGATTCAACACAGTTATACTCACGGAAGGATCATATGAGCGTTATTTGAAAGTGATATGAGTCTACTTTCTCTTCTCCCAAGATGTTTAATATTTCGCATTGTACCTTATTTAAAACGTCTGTTATATATAGCAAGAAGATTATTCAATCTATTCAAGTTCGTAGACACTGCTCAGCATGTTTGCTGAGGTAGCTATACGAAAATTTTCTTTTTAATTATTGCCAGGGCCACCTTTATTTTTTTTAATGATACTTCAAGGTCATCCTAAGGTCATGGTATGTGGGACACCCTGTATATAAAAACGAACGAAAAAGAACAATGCGATATTTTTACTTCTCTGCATAACAAACGTATTGTGCGACTCAAACGCGAACGCACCAAAATAATTAGCATTGCTGTGGTTTGTATCAGTATCCCCCACATTACCCACAGTATATGGGAAACTTTAATCGAACATAAACAAAGATATTCAATTCGGATCTTCTCACCTGCCGTAATTTTAGCCCCACTCTACCCTACACAATGGAGATCCGGTTTGCTACTATTGTTATTTGTATGAAGGGAATAACGCAATCGTGCAAACCGCGGAATCTGCAGATCGCTTTGGGCAATGTTCCTCGCGAACGGTACCTCTTGCTCAAAACTCGTACCATTTGTCGGTCATGGTTTTGGTTCGCGTGTTTCGAGCATGTTCGCAACGGACGCTGGCTATGTTATGGGCATTTGCCACGCGAAGAGAACGCTCGTGATCAAAAGAGCTACGTTCGCGTTTACGTTTGCGTTTCCGAATTTTGCGTGACCTCACGGAAGAGACCGCGCGAAACCGTCGGCCACGGAGTTCCGAGGCCTGGGACCGTTAAGTTCAAGCCTGTCACGCCCGGTTGCGTGCAGTCGCGCAGAACTTTTCAAACTTTTATTATTTATTTATTCGGAATGGTAGCATCGGCAATACAGCCATTAGCAGCCGCGCACCTGAACTGAACAATTTACATACACATGTACTGTTAGGATCCGTCGCTTTCTACAGGATTGTGCGCATTAACACACATATCCGACTATTCTTAAAAATCTTTTTCTTGTGTTTTCGAACAAATTGCGATTTCACTTTTCTACGTTATCGTTCATGGATTGTTTTAACATATTGCACACCAGCCCGCGTTTAATGCAAAACTCCATTGTTATTCTATGTATATTAGGTATTATTCTATGTATATTCTATGTATTATTAGGTACCTTCAGATTTAGGACATATGAAGGTCAAATACGTTCTTACGCAGATACTCTATCAACTCAGGTCACAAAAGGTTGATCATTCCATTTAAAGAAATTAATACACTTATATCCTACTGAGGTCCTACTGTATGTATCTTTTTCCGTATTATTCCAAGCAACGGATATTCAAGGTGGGCAAAGTTATTCCCTCTCCCTGAATAATAACGAAAACATTCAACATTTCCCTATCTGTTTCTTTATTTTCTCTAATTGTCGGATATACAGGTGGATCAAACGAAGTCCACGGTAGAAAGAATACATTTCTGAACCTAGTGCTCTTAGGTGAGTGCCCGCAGCTCGTTTCAGGAAATATCGAAACGTGGCTTTTCAAAACGACTACCTGTCAGAATAATTGCGATACCGAAACGGCAATGAAACGGTAATTCTACGCACCGTAACGAACGGCTGCAGCAGATGCAAAGAATTCTAGGCGATAGAGGTACAGTTGCGTACAAAAGAAAATTTAAGATGTGATACTTACATTTTAAATATCACGATTTCTGCAAACTGAGATTTGATTTAAAAACTATTTGATTTAAATATCCTCATCTTACGGATGAATAAAACAAAAAAACTACAACAAAATGGATAGAAATCTTCTCTCTTTAATTAAAAATTCTGTAAAAATCTGTGGATTTTTTCAAAATTTTTAGCTTCCAAACCGAATTTTGATGGATAAATGGATTTCTTGTAGAAGTTATTGAGATATACATACTACGGTTCATATTTTTACAGTTTTAGCATTTCGTTACGGTTGTTAACATATAGTTTTTTCAGATTTTTTCAAAATGGGGGATAGTTACAAGAGAACAAAAACCGGTAATTTTCAAGTGCACTGATGCATTCTCTGTGTCGTTTGATGATAATATTGTTTTGCATTGAATTGCGCATTTTTTTTAATAGACCGCACTGATCATTTATAAAATTGTATTGTATTCAGCATGAAACAAATTGCACATCGTACTTGATCGTACCGTCGATGCCCAGGTGGACAATTGAATGTCATCAACTTATGACGTCACACCGCGAACGATAAATTGCATAAGAATAGCATTTCACACGCAGCGAGCTAATACTGCCGCGATGTTAGCAGAACCTTTCTCCGAGACGTATGATAACGGGCTGTCGTTCATCAAAAATGGGACTCGTTATCTTAGCCGTGCCAGACACGAGGCCGGAAATGTAGGCAAAAACTGAACGACGAATATTATACGATTTAGTTTGCTATTACGCGGCTGAACGGAAACTGACTACATACTTCCCTGCAGCACGCATAGCAATCAATACGAACGACACAGTGAGAAGATTTCGCAATACTCGATAACATTCTTCTTTGCTTGAACTTTTTAAACGAACTTTTCTTAAAAATTTTCACTGTTTTCAATTGCGTCTACTCATTTTTGCCATAAATGCATAAAATCTGGAATTTAATAATAAGTTTGTATGTCAACCCCAAAATTTTTAATATATGCAACTCCATTTTCACAGCACTTTTGTTGAGTACGTCTCCCAAATTAACTGGATCCTTTAATTTTGTTTGAAGTCGTTGTAGTTGAATTCTCTTTTCTGTCTCCTGAAAACATTAGTCACTTTTCACGAATTATAAACGTAGGTGAAGTAAGGTAAACTGCCGATAAAATAATTAGATAGCGACCAACGATTTTTCAAATATGCATACTCCTCCGATAAGAAGGTGTCAAACTTTTGTAAAAATGGTGAGAAGACATGTAGACAATCTTTTTAGAAAGTCTTACATGTAGAAAGTGTTATCTCTAATTCCAAACGGAAAAAGGAATTGTTTGCAACTTTGAAAGTACTTATTTAGCGGCACGTGTTTATTAATACTTTCTTCCTTCATTCGGTGGATACTATCCACACAATCTCTCCAAGATCTAAATTTTCATTTAATCGCTCAGCTAAGTTTAATGAGCTCCATCATACAGCAAGATTTCGCGTATCGTGTTAGAATTTCCAAACTGAAATTTGGTCCCGAACAAACTGGAAGAGTTTTCTACAACCCGTGCAAAGCTTGCCAAAACTTTGTAACAACAACCCTATTTTCACATATGTATAATACTACTCTAATCGTTCTCTATGCTAAAAATAATAAATGTTAATTGGCTTATGCGAATATATGAATTTTTGCCTAGATTTAGAAATGCATGTTTATTGTGGTATATTCGCATAAGCCAAATTAGATTATTTTTCGGATCTTTAGTCGCTTTCCAATTATTTTATCGGCATTCATATCTTTGCCTTACTTACTACGTTACTAATAATTAGTGAAAAGTGACTAATGTTTTTAGGAGGCAGAAATGAGACTAGATAATCTTTCATTGTTATGGTTTTTATTTATAATTGGAAAATATTAATAAACCGTAGCGACACATTAAAAGAAAAATGCGTAAACACACAGCATTATTACAACAATTTAAATTGAAATGAACAAAGCCAGTTATTATATTTTAGGAGACGTATTCGGTAAATCCATCAGTTGTTTCGACAGGTAACGCGCTAGCTGTAAACATAACAGTGGTGACATATAATTATGATAATGTATTCGCGATGACTCCTTCAATTATCGAATATAAATTGGAGAAACTTATGGTGCTCACGTTCGACCGTCATAGATAAGTATGTACCTGTAATAAGGGTTCTAAATTATAGAGTCATTATAGAGTAGGATTCAGGATGTGGGCTAACCAAACTTGGTAAACATGTCGAGCTACCTCCTTTCCGATTTTAATGAGCTTTAGATATGTTGTCAAGCTCATAGTTCTTAACATTTCCTTTGCAAGTTTTTGGCGGTCGTTTTTAGTTTACGAGATATTCGCAAAAAACTTGACTTGTAAATCTATGGGGTCGATGGGGTCGATTTCGAAATTTCAGCAGTTAATCATTAATCAATTATCCGATTGACGATTACAATTGAAAGGAATGTAATCGTCAATCGTAATTAACGACTAAAGTAGACATTCAACCATTCAACAATCATTAACTATTAACGACTACACTAGGAGATTAATTGTTAATTGCGATTGTGTGTGTGCTGATTGAAGTAGAAATTTATTCGTCCATCGTTGATTGAATTGTTGCCCAACATACATTCGTTGACCTTGACATATGTTGTCAAGGTCATCATTCTGAACAATATTTCCCTGTAAAGTTTTTGGCAGTCGGCTTTAGTTTACGAGATACGGTAAAAGGTCGTACACGATGAATGTAAAAAAATATCCCCTCCATTGTAGTAATCTGATCTCGGCTCGGGAATATCGGTGTGAACCACTACTATATATTGCGATGCGGAGATATATCGTCACATAACAATTTAAACCATTTCTACATGACTGTAGCAGCGACTGAATTAACCGAAGAATATTAAAACAACGACTGCAGTCAATTGCGAAATGTAGAGAAACTCGTTTACAGTTTCGTTCGAGGCCACATCGATCAGAAAAAGAAGCGAAGAACTGTGGCATCCAGTGGCGATGAAAAAATTCATTTGAATAGTCCGACGACTGGAATTACTATGTATTTCCATGACTTACGAAGTGAGAAAGGCTCGGTGCAAGTGGACGCCATGATAGAAGCGACATACATTTTTTCTAAAGTCGAGTGAACACTGCGAAGTATATCAAAATGAATAGATGAACGCTTAGATAAAGGAAAGGATTTACGGACGGTAAGCAATGTTCTGCGTAATAACGACGAGATACATACCGCAAAATCAGTGAAACGACTAAAAGCTACGAAAAATGTGAAAGTTTTCGACTTGCGCCCACTCACTTATCATCTAAATATCATTGAAAATGTGCGGGTCGAACTGTCAATTACTATGTATATGCGGGTGGATAATAATTCGATAATATAGATCGACCAAAAAGTAGACCATTGCAAAATAAAACGATTCGAGGCAGAAGAAAGATGAAAAATTATTTAATAAATAGACTACGGATCTGTGTACAAATTACCATTTTCTTACCTAATTTGATGGAAACCACAATAAAGGAAATATTTCTTTCATGGATAAAAAGGTTCCCTGTGGTAAAAATAGAATGAAAATATTATCCGTTTTTATTAATGTACACGTCTTCTTCTACTTTAGGCATATGTGTGTGCTATGAATGCATACAGATCCGCAGTATACAGGGTGTATCACTTAACTGTGACCCCTAGAATATCTTGTTTAAATTTGACAAAGTAAACACTCTTTTATGTATAATTTGAATGGTATCAAGGGGTCAGTATCCGGTAGGGGTTGTTTTCTTTAATTTTGTTTTGTCTCGTAGTTTTCAAGGTCATCGATATTTGTTTTTAATAATATACTTTCGTGTTGCATCGCATAGCTCATTGAAAGTGTACTGTGACATGCCCTTTAAATGACCTTGAACTCCAACGACGAAGGTCAAACTTAAATAAATATCTGTAAATTTGTAGAAAGTGTTTTTCGTAGCACAAAGAATATATCGAGATGGTTTGAGGATCCATATGATGAGAATATTTTTTACTTTTCGTCCCTAAAAGTTGAGTAGCTTACTAGATTTTCTTTGTTGACCACCGAAGTCAAGATTTCGTATTGTTAATGTAAAGATAGTCAAGAAAATATATAAAGTAATTCGTCTCGATAAAATAAAATAAAGATCAAGAGACTGAGAAGTTGCGGCTCCATTTACAAGTTGTTAATGAACACCGATCGCTGCATGCGAAGTATGTATGCTTGTGCCCATTTTTTGCGCGTTACGTTCCCGTTTGCGTTCCCATTGGCGGTAAATAGGCATGATTCAAAACGATTTTGAATCGTTCATGCCTGAAAAGGCTAGGATCGTTTATCGATTAGATTAGTAGATTCAGACTCGTTATAAAAATGACGTTGTTCATACATTAGAATAAGTTATAAAAGTAAAATGTTAATGTGAGCGTAGACCTTGAAAAAATTCTTGTAACATACATTTAGCAGTGTAGCTTAGACTGTTTTCCTTAAGCAAAAAAATATCCTTAACTATTACTCTCCATTCAGGAATAACTACATCTAGCATTCTCACTGAGAATGTTATTTCGAACTACGATAAGAAGACTAAGCATCGGGTAATGAGCTCTGAGGAACAACGCAACTTTCCCGTACAACAATCTTGCACGCAGAGTTCAAAACCGCATTCTTAAATACAGTACTCGCATCCAATCGCAACAGTGGGAACTATTACCGTAATTACAGAGAGGCTCCAAAGAATAGTGAAATGAATCGTTTTTCTTTTCGATTCCGCCCGACCTAATCGAGCAACATCCCAGCAAGCAATTTGCCTTTGATTTGCTACGAATTTGCCATAAAACTTGTCGACGAATTCCGACCCATTTGTTTCGGCTCGGTTTGCAGACGCAAATCCACGCCAAATCTATGCCAACAGTGGAAAGAGTAGAAGACTTTCATAGTATAAACATATTATTTTCACTACATTAAAATTATTAGTACAAAATATATGCAAAATAAAAGGAATAGTTCAAGTAAATGTTATCCACAGTCACAATAACAAAAAATCAATACTACTTCTCATTTTGAAAATGTTGGGAAGCCCCTCCCCCTCGCTTCTCCAAAGACGTTACCCCCAAAAAATAAAATACATACTAAAATATTGGTCCCCCTTAACCCTTTATTAGGTACTGAGAAAAGATCTGGCAACACCATAGTTGGGACACCCTGTATATACAATATTCTTATTAAAAACTGATATTATATCATTACAACAAAGAGACATCCACTCTATTCCGCCGCGTCGCTTGAGTTTCCACCACACGAGTTTGTTCAGCTTCTGTATTCAAATAAAATAGTATTCGAATAACGCCCAACACTGGTCCACGGCAAGCCCTTGAATGCTCGAGCATAGTTCAAGAAAGTCAGAGGCGGAATATCGATGCCCGTTCCGAGAAGCGTCGCTATTGGACGCGCAGCCTCTGTTCCCATCTCTAGCAGCCGCTAGAATCGTGCAAGGCGAACAGGCGAGTGCACAGTATCTACAGGCGAGCGTGCCTTGTACCAATGACGTCATCCCCGGCGGATCCAAGATGGCGTTCGCGTGTTCGCCAGGCAAAATCGGCTGGGAGCCGCGAGCAGGACCGGTTTTCGACAGGGGGCGGGACCCGGAGTCGGAGCCGGGTCGTTTATCCGCGCGGTTTCGTCGTTTTGCGGCCGAAATGTAGAAGCTGCGAAACACCCGGGACCTCCCTGCGTGTCGTGTTCCGTATAATAGCCAGACACGCAGGGATTATTTGCCGAGCGGATCGCGAATCGATCCCAGAGCGAGTCCACTGGCGTAGCCGCTTTCGATTCCTCTATGCGTGGTTCCTCCGCGTCCGTTCAGTGAAAGTAATTAACGGCCGCAATTAACCGGCCGATCGTTGACTCTGCTACGCGCTCCCACGAAATCTCCTCGTCCCGACTAATCGACCGACACCGCCAATGGAGCCTCAAGTCCCCTCTCCGTGAAAAAAAGAACCAGACAAAGAGAAGTATTCGAGACCAAAACGGGTGTCAATGAGCTGAGTGCGGGGGCGAGCGAGATAGAGATTGAGTCCCGCGGAATTCAGGATAGAGTATTTATTCAAACTGAGTGGGTGTAACCCCGGAATGTCGTCATCCGAGAGGATCGCCGATGATTTTACAGTGACCCGACGGTGAATACCTTATACACGGCGACCATTGTTCGCTAATGCTCTATTCTCGAGTTACTGTCACCGGTTTCGATTTCCATCGGTGTGCGGAAGGTCGTGTGCTCGCTGGGACCAGCAGGACCAGGCGAATCCGAGCGGATTCGAGAAGATGGTTCAGCGTTTGGGACGCCGACGCGGGCGTATCACACAGGTAGTTACTCCTACCTTGTCAGGCCAGAGGTTGGTCGCAGGCAACGAGGAGCGAGGACGCGCGGGTTTCGTTCTCGGCACTCGGCGCGGCGGTTAGGTCACGCTCCCGGTCGCAGAGAGTTGCACGCGCAGGTAAATATCGTCCGACGCGATCGCGCGGCCGCGACTGAACTCACTTTCCAGTGTCGGCGTTTTACCTGCGACAGGAGAGACCTCTCAACGGGCCGAGCGTTCGCTCGCTCGTTCGGTTCGGTTCGGTTCGGTTAGGTTCCCTCTCTTTCCGAGCCGAACACTGAGAAACCGTGCCCGTGTCCATGTCGGTGTCCGTGTCCATGCCCGTGTCCGTGTCCGTATCCACTTCGCCTTCTTACGGCTATCCTTCCTACCTACCCAACCACCCACCTATTTACGCCTGCGAAACCGAGTGCGTGCGCGAGCGCGAGTGCGTACACGCTCGGTACAGCTTGGCGGCCTTACGTCGCGACGTGATCAGGGCCCTCCAGCAACGTACCTTCCGATCCCCTATATGATGCTGCTCCTTTTCAGCTGCTGCTGAGAGACTCCACACACACACAACACCGGCTACGGATGGAACGATTTGTTGGCCCCAAGCCAGATGCACTACCGTTCATAATTAAGGGAACTCTTCTTGCAATTAGTGCCGCACGCCCAAGGTTTCGACAAATTAAATAAGAAGTTTATACTGCCATAGAGTCTTCATTAGTGTCACTCCGAAGATACCGCGGGTATACTGGGTGTCCTCGCGGTGTTTCAATTTCAGGCTATTCAGTACCTCTTATCTGCTCCCCGGACCAATTTGATGCAGTTTTCATTGACACTGGGTAAGCAGTGTGTTCGTACATCGTTTTATTGAACTTGTCAACGACGAGGGTGGTCGCATCCTAACGCTTCAAGGATGTGGATCAGTTCTAGTGTCCCATCCGATGAATCGAGTGTCTCCGCACGCCCGCGTAAAAATATTTGATCAAATAAGTCGAACGTTCGTTAACCCTGTGCAGTCGGAGCTATTCTAACTTGAAAACTGAACAGCTGTATATGATTTTTTATCATTTTATGGATATGAAATTGATAAATGTATAGTAATTGATTAGATTCCAACATATTTAATAATGTAGAAAATATTGTAGATAATGGTTCAGCAATTTTCAATGGTGACTCTGAGTCACCCCTCGAGACTGCTAAGGGTTAATATTATTATTTACAGATTTATAGGTGTTAGCATTTCTTAAAAAGCCTAAATTCTCCTCACAAACGAAATTTGAGTTTGACCTTCATTGTCGGAGACCAAGGTCATATGAAGGTCATGCCACAGTGAATTTTCTTATGGGCTACGCGATGCAACACGAAAATATACGTAGTTATTTAAACAAAAGCACCGATGACCTTGGAAACCACGAGGAAAAATAACATTTAAGAAAACAAACCCGGACTCTGGCAGTTTCCTTGCGAAGGTATGAAGTTCGACAAATTCGACTTGATCTCAACGGTAATTTTATGCTTCCGGACTTCTCAAAAAATCCATTTTGCAACCGAAAAATCGTGTGCTATTAGCTAGACTGTTCATGAATTTTTTCGTAATTTTTTGTTGAGCAGAGCAGAGCAAATAGAGTATGATTCATTAAACCGTGCTCACCCTGTAACTACCCTTGTGGTAGGGGTACCGACCTGAAACTTGTCACAGAGTGTTTTCTTTGGGAGCCCTATATCGAATGGTGTGACGAAAAATCAATTTTGTTTGGGGCCACTTCTGACCATGTTATATAGCTTCGCAAGGACACTGACAGTATCCGGTTCCTTCTTTGTCACACGTCGTACATTAAACTTTATTTTCAATATCGTTTCGTCGAATAAAAAAACAGACTCTTTTATTATTGGCAGGCTTCCGAAGTCAAATATTCCGTAGTATTAAGATTTATCCTACAGGTATGGTAGACTCTATGGAATCATTATACGATCGTTGAGCGATCAATCAGTCTCCCGTGTCTTTCCAGCTCATAGTAGAACCAAACGACTATGCTCCGTCTCTCTCTTCACTCGAAATGTCTCGGTCTCGCTCATTGTCGTGGCACTCTGTATCTGGTTTTGCATACCGTAAATGGCGAGCAGAAGACCTTGAAACGCCCACGCCCAAACGTTTCCCCTCTTTTTCTCTCCGGCAACTTTCATTCTCCTCTCCGTTCCCGAAAAACTCAGCAGGAAAATTTCATACTCTCGATCTGAATTTTCGACCGGAGACGGAACGAAGTATTAGGCTGTAAATGTAAGTCTTCGCGTTTATGAGTCACCAGGAAAATCCACTCGGGTGCAGTACCTGGTACAGTTGCTCGCGAAAGTATTCGAACGCTGACGTACACTGCGGCGCACGACTACAGCGCCGCCTAAATTTTTAAGATATGTCAACTTTGAAAGAATAATTCAAGAATATATTAAGCGTATGATGCGAGAAAGCATAGTAAATGACGAACTCGAAGTATAAAGAATACTGATGTTGTCTTTGTATACAGGGTGTTCGCGGTAAATTGGACCAGCGTTTTTTCGTAAACAGTACAAATATTTAAAAAAAATGGAAGGATGAAGAAAATGGAATAAGTCAGATTTGTATTTTTTTCAATAAATTGTATTTAAAATCGTGGATCCAAGCTTCAATTGCTGCAGAAGCTCCAAGCCAAGACCATGAGTTTTTAAAAAATCTATACGCGTATAGCGTCATAAATGACCAAGTAAGTCTCGTAGCACTACGGAAATTTTGTAATCATTTGTGGTATCTTACACCCAAAACTGTAACGGTGATCTTTTTTCACGCTGTAAAGAAAGTACGACTTGTTGTTTATAATGCTAAACAAGAATAATTACGAGAAAAAACAACATTTAACATAAAGCAACCCCTGTTGGTGTTGATACCAGATGGTACCATTTCAATTACACATACAAAAATTTTTTACACGTGAGTGAGACACCTTGTATAGTTTCTAAGAAGATATGTTCCCTATAAAAAATGCGCATAAATCAAGAGATTGTTTATCGCGTAAATAAAGTGCTGCATATCGAGGAACGGGGTTATTAAAATGTTAGAACGCTAGAAAAGGATAGTCGTTGCTAAACGGACCAGTTTAATCGTTTGGTATCGTCAATGAATCTCCTGTTGCACGTATTGCTGTGCAAACCGGTACGATTTGAAATATTAAGTCTTGTTTCATCCACGAAGACCATGTTGACCAATCTTCTTCTCGCGTGCATTCACTTATTCAGCGTTTGCATAACTTTTTAGGTTACCGGTTCTGAAATGATGGACCCCGTAAAAAAACACGTTTCAGGTATTCGCGATCAAGGAATATCGCGAACTGCTACACTGCCGTATTGCAAACTTTATCCACTTACGGGACGAGGTACATAAAGCTTAGTTTATCAAAAGGTTTAATGGGATTTTAGTGTCAGTTTTCATAAACTGGTTTCAGTTTTTTCCAGGTGACGAAGAATAATTTACAATGCATCGCAAATAACGTAAATGTCTTAATTATCTCTTGGAGTGTATTGAACTATAGACAGTTTTAAGCCAATTAATTAAATGAACCGATTATATGTAGAAGAAGGAAGCTCTATTGGATTTTTTATTTGAAGCTCCATCTATTAAAATTCACCGAATCTGTGATCCTTCAGTTAGACTGAATCAGTTAGACTTAATCAGTTTTTCTAAAATACGTTTGTGGCATTTATGGCTTCTGAAAATTTCCAAAAAATCCTATAATATAAAATTTAGTACGATTTTTATTTAGTTCGGACCTACAAAAAGGCTCTCTACTATCACTGAAAATCAGATTTTATCTGTTTCCACTTTCTTAAAACTTGCCTGCAAAAATTGATAATTGCGTAAACATCCGCAGTCGTAATTTTGTCATTCCAATGAACGCGGGCGTAACATTCTGGGTAATTCTTTTTGAGGTGCTATACTCAATTTTAAAAAATACAGTCAGAAAAATCGATTTTTCTTACCCTTCTACACGAGACTGACCCCTGAAATTGCGATCGCGGATTCGTTTTAGAGAAAGCGGGGAATGGAATGACGGAACATAATTATCATAACGAGATCCCGTGCGCGGGGATGTTGCTGGAACGTAAGTGACACGAAGAAACAGCCGGACGAGCGGCGTGGACAGTGAAAGGATATAAGGGAGCCTTTAAATGCCAATGGTCTCGGTTACGCAGAAAGAACGCGTTCGCCACCGCCTCCTTTTCCGACACGAAGTTTCGCGTTTCGCGAGCCGTGGACCAACGAGGACCGGTTGGTCCTCCTCGCGTTTCCGAATATGGCCAACCACACACCATCGCACCCCGTTCCTCCTCCCTTTCTCGAAGAAGATATAGCCACTTGCACGCACTCGAAATATGTATACTCTCACACTACCATAGTGGTGGGACCAAGAACGCGCCGCACCAAGGCACTGTCGAAATCTCATAATGGTGTACAGCCGCCTCGAAAAATAAGTCGACTGCTCTTTCGTAACATACACTGCTCTGATTATTTGTAAACTTATTTCCCGTATTATTTATTCAATAATTTCCTGAAACCACTGATCATGCCTGGACATGTTTCTGATGAGTTCCATCTTTGATACGTAATCAGTGGACTGCGGATCTTTAGGCAAAATAAAAATTTGCTATCTGAATTGCTATAAACTCAAATGAAATATAGTGGAAGTTACTGGCATATTCCCGATATACTAGGGTATATTAGAATATAACAGAATACATATTAGAAAGATTGCATAAGCGCTAGATTGATAGATAAGATTGCACTAGATGATTGCATAAGTTCGTGCTCGATTTGAAAATAAAATTGAATGGTTAAATTTTAAAGAATACAACTTTATTAATCAATTATACATATAGTCACCATTCTTTTCTAATTGTAGAAAATTTAACCATTTTCTACTTTTAATTTAGCCAATCATTAACGAAATCTTTAACATTTAACCATTGAATTTTATTTTCAAATCGGGCACGTACTTATGGTTTTTTTTTAATTTACATCTATAGAGTGTTTTATTAGGAGTGGGAATTAGTTGCATTATAATAATAAACGATTATGAATAAATGACGTTTATTATGTCCATGTGGTCCAGTAAATTAAACTAAAATGTTGGTATTCAACATAAGATTTCTGAGAAAATGTAAATTTTACCAACTTTCTAAACCCTTGTATAGGCATCGTTTGTATTGACATTATAGCCAACCCGGGTGCTCGTGTACCATTTACTAAAAATACAAAACTGCTCCGTATGTCCATTATTTACTATTATCTCGATTTGTAGTCTGAAGATTTATACACCCTGTACATCGAACTTGGTCCCATCACGGTCTCCGTACATGTACGGGAATTTGAATGATCAAACATCCACATAGAATCACCTATAATACAGAACTATATATTTATTAAATTACTTTTTAAATAAAAATACATTTATTTCAAGAGTCCGGTAAAAGTTACACGCGGGTTCGTTTGCGTTGGCACAGTCTTTGTGTAAGAAGATACATTGGTTCTCGCTGCGAGCTCGCCCCTGCCAAATTGGCAGTGCCAATGTAACGCGTGCCCCGCGAGAAAATGGTCAATTCGCGAAACGGAGAACGTTCCGATTCTTTCAGAGAACACTACGGATTTAGGCAGCCATTTCTGTACTTTTTTTTTTGCCTCGCGAGCAAATGGTTAATTCGCGACAACAGAGAACGTTCCGATTCATTCGGAGAACACTACGGATTTGGGCAGCCGATCGCCTCGCTCCAGTGTCGCCAGATGAGGGGAGGGAGCACGAATCGAGGGGAAAAAGTTACCCCCTCTTTCGGTACCGGATTGGTCACGTGACATTCTGACACATGCGCGACAGAGACGAAACGCGGGAACAGCGTCGTAGAAGGGGAACGTAGAGTGGGGACACAAGTCTTGATCTGGCGACACTGCCTCGCTCGCACCAAAATCGTTCACTTCGCCGAATAGTATTTCTTTTTTTGTTTGGTTCCTTTTACAGAGAATTGTCCATTCGAAGAGCTACGCGAAGCCTGTTAAGGCTTGAACTACACGGACGAATAAATGCGCGATACAAATCGATTGTTTGTCTTTTACGCGAGTAACGATTAACGTTCGCCGAAGTTCCTTCCAGCGGGCTATCGAAATGCGGCGAAGCATAAAAAGGAAAAACACACGCTTCGAGTAGTAAGTAAAATGCGATCCGTCCCGTTCCGGAACTCGTTTCCTCGAATCTTCGTCTTCGACATTCCTCCGCGTTTCTGTCGGCTTCTGCCGGGACGCCTGCTGTCCTCGCCACGGGAATCCTTTCAGTTTTCACGACTTTCCGAGGCAATCTGTAACAAGAGCGTAACTTTACAATGTAACTCATTTCTGCGACACCCTGTAGACGCCTTGTTTGTTGTTACATTCCTAGTCTGTATGAAATGTAACGCTGCAACATCGAACATCTAAAACGTTGATTTCAAATAAATGGAGCAGTTCTCATAACCGTAAGCGATTTATATAAGAGCAACGTCGACGGCTGGAATTGCTCTGCGAAGCTGGGAAAACGTATCGGGAGATATCCAAGGATTTATAGATATAGCAATACAATCGTTTGCTGTCAAGCTGTACGACATATTCTGAAGTAACTCGGGAACTATGGGACGGCGTCCTTCAAAAAATAAGACGGCCAGAAACAGACGCCAAAACCGATCAGAAAATACGTCGGTCATTTCAAGCAAATGGATTTAAGATCATCGTCGACATTCGTGCTGAAACTGAAGCAGCGGCACATCCCGATGAAAGGACAAGTGTCGAAATTGTTCGGCGTCGATTAAATGAGAATTTAGCTTGAAAGAGACACAAAGTTTCAATGTTCGCCCACCAATCGATAAAATTTATTTTGCAAAGATTGTTACTACTAGCAAGAGAGTAAGTTCGGTATTTTAAGGGTGAAATAAAAACCCAATTTTCTTTTGTAATTTAATTAAAAAGTATTTTATAATTGTACTCCAATTGCAATTATGAATTACATTGTAATATGTATAATTGAATGAAGATTTGAATTATAAATTACAATATGACTGAATTTCAATGTAATTCAATTACTTTGTAATTATAATTCCTGGAGTAATCCAATTGTAATTCTGCACAACTCTGATCCTCCCCTAGAGACGCGTTTGGGAACTGCATACATATGTAAGGATGAATTTCGAGTACAAAGGCTTTATGGAAAACCATTATGGAAGTGCACGCGTTACCAGAGTCTAAAGCGATCGTAGGCTCGAGCGCTATGGGAGCGAAAACGGTATCGCTGGAAAATCTTAGCGTTCGGAGCTGATGGTTCGCAGGTTGCGTCGCTTTCGAGATAAGGTTGTTATTTCAAACCGATATTGAACAAGGGGGAAGGCTCTCTAGCGCGGTTGTTAAACCGCTCGAAATAGGATAACGCGTAAATGTCAAACGCTAGTTGCCAGGAAATTTATGTCCGGTGCAGTGGACGGTGAGGTGCGGTACGATGCCGAGTATCGAAGACACGTTACATATCGAACTGCATAAGTCAGCCTGGGAATTTCTATTGATGGGGTGGATGGACGGGAAACGGAGAGAGAGAGAGAGAGAGAGACGCTTTAAATAGGCCGGACGGATGTGCAGGAGGTTTCGAAAGACACCACTTACTTCGATCAGGCCTCCTGAAGCTCCCCCTTGATCCCGGGCACGCTGTGATGATGCCTGGACGCAAGCTTGTTCGCCAGCTCGTGCATCACGTCCCTGTATATCACCGTGTCCAAATTCTCCCCGAGCATGTATAAGAGAAACCAGTCGCCCACTTTGCTCCGTCGGACGATCGTCTCGATGGCTTCTCGTCGGACCAGGCGGAACCGTAATCGCAGAAGGTACACCCTCGTTCGCGGCGAGAATATAATTACGATCTGTGAACCAAGAATCGAGGATCATCACTGTTTCTACTTTCGCAACGTTCATTACGGCTACAAGAGGCCCCGAGCTGTTCTGCAGCGGGGGGCCAAACAGAAGCGCATCTGCGTTTCGATAACCCACAATTCTGAAAGGGTTACTTTGAAACCGTGTACTCCGGTTGGATCCAGCGTATATACAAGACGAAAGATCCGTTCAGGAATACGAACAAAGCCGTGAAAGATCGAAATTATAATTATTCGAGCCGTGCAATCTAAAAAGCGGCACGGACACGAGGGTTTTTCTTAGATCAAGCCTTTACCGTTTAATCGGACGCTTAAATAAAAATGAGACTATCTCACACATTTCGTTTCCGTTGCAGCAGTAGCTAACGTCACTTACCCTGTACAAAACCGTCATGAAGCTAAGCAAGCCGAGAAAGAGGAACCAAAACCAGAGGAAAACGTATATTTTCTCGTTCACTACGTTCAAAGGCAATATGCAGACAGCGTCGTGTCGCTCCACCTCGCCGCTGACGCCGTATTTGTAAAAGGTACACTTGGTCATCCGTGGAAACACGTAGATCATCGGATCGACTCGATCCTCTTGATCCGACTCCAGGAATCTGAGCACGTCGATACCGAACGTCAGAAAGGCACCGTCGAAGAAGCGGTTCATCAGGAACATTTGACCTGCGCATATTCAAATTGCAATTTGTCATTTTCATCGTCGAACAACAGCTGATTATTGTTCCCTAACCAACGATTACCGGTGGTACAACCGTGTCCACATTGTTCTCACTCAGCTAGTTCTATGAGAGCAAACCTGACAAAGTGTTAATGTATCCGGTCGTTAACGACGTCCTTGCGTTTCTATCCTTAACGCATATCCGTCTTCATGACTAAAATTAGTCGTTTCACCGTCGATATTAGCCATATTAGTCATTTCAGCTTCGCAGTAAATAAATAAACTCTAGTTTCAGTTTACGATCGGCCCGACTACTTATCGACATCGCCGCACGACAACGCACGACACTGAGAAAATACCAACATGGCGGCGCCCTGACCAGTCAAAGACGCTTGAAATCGCTTAACTTTAAACATCCATAATTTTTGAACCAGCGAATTTGTAACATTAAAAATGGCATTTTCGGCATTTTCTCGTCAAAGTCTACAGGACTGTATAAAAAAAGTTAAATATTCTTGGTCCCCTAAAGTGACGTTTAAATTAAAATTAATTAAATTAGTCCACGAATATTAACGAAAAATAAAGTCCCAATTTGTTACAACAGGAAGGCGAACTGAGAAAAAATGCTGGTGTGATATATGTTCGCGTGAAGAACACCTTTAAAAGTATGCCTACGACAAATTCATGAATAAAGAGCGAAATGGACCGAATCATTGCCAATTGTGCAGTTGCCAAAAATGTCTACTACCCAAGTGTTAAGGACCATTCAACTTTGCGGGGGCAGTGAAGGAAATACTACAGTTGATAAACTATATACGGGGTGTGTCACTTACCTGTACCACTTTCTACGCATAAATTAGGTACTTGTTGTATAAAAAAATATTTCAAACGAGATCTGTTTCATATTAAATGGGGCGTAAATTGTGATCATTAGTGATATTCATATTGTGAGCATTTAATTAATTATTCTAATGTTTAAGGACCCGAGGGCACGTTCTCTCGTTATTCGATCGAGCTCAAACTTTGCACAGATTAATAAGAGCCGTTCTAGTATACACTTGGCTTCAGATCATACCAACTAGGCTGTCATCTCGATCTGCAGGACGGACGCAAGCGAATTTACAAATCGGAACATTTCGTGGTTGACAGCGATAGAATAGAGCAAACTAAGCATTACAGAATAGTGACGAATAGCTGCGTGGATTGGCCGTCCGCGTAGGCAGCCGGTGGCCAGCTGTATGCTTGCCAAATTTTATTGTGAATCATTCATTCATTCATTCGCCATTAGCCTAATCTACGACCCCGTGTACGCGGGACAACGCGACTTCACGAGGGAAGCAGGGAATCGACGACTATTCCGGATAAATGGGTGAAAGGTGCCGATCGGTGATTTCGGGGAAAAATATATGTAGAATAACGAAAGCAAACGCGGCATTTAATGTCCGTCAGGCAGGCAAGAGAAATATAGATTCGTTAAAAGTAACAAAACAAATAACGGAAGAAGGTAAACACATCGACGTGGCGAGATTCGTAGGAAATGGTAAAACCACGCAAATGAGACAGCCGGACGAGCGAACGGAAATACACACCCGTTGCTCGCGCTCGTTTCCTATGGTATACGAATAGCACGGTTTGTGTTTAGTACGGTTGAGGGAAAGCGACAAAAATTCACTTTTAACCGATTTCGTTGGAAGCTGTGCACAGCCAGTGCGAGAAAAAAGTATATGGTGAACTTGTCGATGTGCTATACCTCCTCTCCGATTCCAATGAGCTTGAAATATCTTGTCAAGGTCACCATTTCGAAGAACATTTACTTTTAAAGGTTTAGGTGGTCGGCTTTAGTTTGCGAGGTATTCACTACACTGAAGCTACACTGAACACGACTCACTCGTTGTTACTAATGCTCATGAAAAGTTTGTTTATAAACAGAAATAAAGTTGACAACCATGACATTGCTGTTTCCAATACGTTAATGGGAGAAAACGCACTGTTCCAACTTAAACGGTGCCCCAACCTTTACGACGCGACGTCCCTTATATTAGCAGATAACTTGCGACATTTCTTTAGTTTTGAAACTAGAAAGTGAATCGATCTAAAAAGGTTCCGCAGTCTATAATGATTTAGTTGAAAGAGCGTAAAATCCGCGGAAGGGGATCGAAGGAATAAAATATATCGTACCACTCACCGACCACATTTACCAGGGCGAGAACTTCGCAGAGGTAGTACCTGTAAGCCCACCAGTTGTGATAGCGAAGATTCTCCCAGAGATAGTCGAGCAACATCTTTTTCTTCTGCTTCTTCTCGACCTCGGAACAGAGTCCGATGTCGAGGTCCATCATCAGGGCGTGAATCTTGCCACCCTCCCAGCCTTTCCAGAGCCATCGGGGTGTGTAAAAGAGGATCGCCTGGAACAGAAATCGGAAGAAGATGTCAGCTGGCTGTATCGGAACACGTTCGATCAATTATTAAATCCGCTCGCAGTAAAGGGGTATGCAACTCTATAAGTCTATTAAAATGGAGTAAATCTAACATTCTTTTCCGCATATAAAGATACTGTCAAACTAAATTCTTTTTTGGGAACATTAACAAACATTTTAGCTTTATTTTCATATCTTTTTTATTACATAAAATTACAAAATAGTGGAGTTGTATAACATTATATAACTCCATGTCCAGCAAAACCTTGATAGGTTGTACCTAGCGGTAAAGTGACGGGCGGGAATATAAAAGAAAATAAAAAATTGTTGTATTAACTTAAACAAAAATATATTATCTATTATCTTCAATGTAGTATTGTAGCGTATTATTCCGAGTGCATCACATGTCGATATATAATATAATAATAAAGTGCCACACAATAATTAGAAAAAAGGTTTCTATTTAACAAAAAAATGAAGCTCACTTCAATTGTTTTTAGCTACATTGTGGTCCAAAAACAGACGGAATTAAAATTATTTCAAGTGAACGTTGCACAGCGATAAACAGCCTCAGACACAGTGGGTGGAATCGAGAAATTTGGTGATGTTTAACTATAACTCTTGAACCATAAGAGATACCAGGATGAAATCTGCATTAAAATTCACAAGAAAGGTATTCATATCTACTGATAATTACTGTAAAAAATAAATACATATTTTCTGTAATAATTTTAACATTAATTATTTTATTGTGTTAAAATCACTTGTAATTCGACTATTTTTTGAATTGTTCGGACCGCAACCTTCGCACGGTTAATAATAAACCTAATGATAATAAACCTGTAGACACCGCATAAGACGGCTGACGGGAAGTGTTGATGACGGACGAAAGACTTTGCGAAAGAACCGTGAACGTGAAAAGTGTTAAAGGGTGTAGTCGGACAAGGGAGTCAAAAGTAAACCAAATTGAATTTGCAATAGGCCATCCAAATCCGTCAAGTTATGAAATACTAAGATTATATTTTTACAGTTTATCATCTCGTGATGGTTGTTAACATATAATTTTTTCAGACTTTTCGAAGTGGGGGCACATAGTTGAAATTGAAAGCATTAGAAACCGGTAATTTTCGGGCGCCCTCCTCCTTTGGCTTCCTTATCGGGCTATCTACCCTTTATTAAGCTTTTGCGAGGTCTAATTAAAGGAGCGCATCGTTCGCGGATCCGTCCAACCGATCAACGCGCGCGTTGCGTTGGCACGCGTGTAAAAATGTCGGATCGGTCGTGCATTTCGTTGGAAGCGATAAAATCACACTAAACGGCAGTATTGTTTCAAGCTGGAACGGTGGATTGATTAATCGTTGTTGATTTAGCGGCAATTCATTTCGGTAACGAGTTTACGTTGTCCCGTGGGCGCCTAAATGTATCACCACCGGAATTCTGTTACAAGAGCCGTTAAACTTCGCGATGTTGGTCTTAAAACGCTCGCGTATTCCTCGTGTAAACGGGAACATACGGAACGAACACGAATGAAATATCGTTGCTTTAATTAAAGAAACCCGTAGAGCTTCTAGAAAGCGTTTCCCTCATTCGACCGAAGCCGAAGGGCCTCCGCATGTTGCGATTTTTCGATATACAGGGTGCCCCGAAAATGTTCTACTTCCTTAAAAGGGTCGAATCCTCGGGTCATTTGAAGTAACCTTTTCCTTTGCAAGAATATTCCCCGTAGCTTTGTTAAGGAGTTATTAACGAAAAACACGTACCAATCAGAGCACGACTACAGCGGACGGATTCGAGCTCGGCCAATGCCAACATTGCCAACATTGCCAACGCTCAACGAAACTTGCCGCTAAGCTGCAATCCGTTCAATCGCACTCTGATTGGTCCCTGTTTTTCATTAATAACTCCTTAACAATTATGTTTACGTTCTTTAAGATTTTTAACACTAGAACTACCGAGCACTAAACGCAATTGGCATACATTGCCTTATAATAGTGACAGAGTTGTATTTATTTAGATTTCGTAGCAGTTTTTTAAAAATATGTAGTTCAATATAGAAAAGTTCATTAAATCAATTTTTCAGAAAAACATATCTATAATGTTCATATTTCTAAAAAAAAAAAACAAATCAGGACTGGGTCATTTTGACCCCCCATGGTAGATCTAGTGTTAAAGTATGTTTAAGAGTTTAAGCTATTAACTTTTGTTTATTATATTATTTTAAAGTCTTTGTAAGTCCATTAAGCTTTCAGGTTTAAAGTTCCACATTTTATAAATTTTTCACAAGTTTGTTGTAATTTCTTAAACTTTCTGTTATTATACATATATAATATATACATGTAATACATAATATAATACCTAATATAATAATCGTCAACAATATGACGGACAAATTATACTATAACTAAAGCCAACGGTCATTTCACGTTGCAGAAAACCGATTCTCGTCCGATCATCGAAGTTAAACAGCGTTGAGCGTGGTCAGTACTTGGATGGGTGACCGCTTGGGAACACCACGTGCTGTTGGCTCTCTTTTTTTTCTATTTCTATCCACTATATTAAGATTTTAAAAAGAGTGCCCTTGTAAGTATTACGAAATTTTTTACATTCCGGAGCGTTTATTCTAGTAACAAAAATAAAAGTCTCTACGATCGATATTGTTTATTCGTAACCATAACAATCCCCCCATCATAGATAATGGTTACCGCTAAACAAAAAACAATTCTCGTCAGCGATAATAGTTATTAACTATTAACACACAAATAACAAGTAACAAATAACGAATTCTGTCATCAATAATAGTTATTAATTTTTTACTAGCCTCACATTAGTTGTAGTAAAGTAACAAAGTCATTAAGGGATGAAATCAATTTTTATTTTATTCCTGCATCTCCCAATCAATGCAGAACATTCTTAGTTTGCATAAAGATCCGCAGTCTAACGATAACAAATATTTTGGTCATTCTTTACAAAAGGTAGGCCTTTTCGATTTTGATGACCTTGAAATTCTGAGTAACTTTCTCCTATACAAGGTGTTCCACGTAACTGTCGCCACGATCTTTCAGACACTTCCGGTAGTCAGATAAAAAAATGTTAGAAACAAAATAAATTAGTTTTTACTCATTGTCAGCTACAAAATGCAATAGAAAAAGAGAATAAAAAAAGAACTTTGTTCATAAAAAATGAAGGACACCGTCATTGTAGTGCCATTTTAAAAAATGAAGGTGACCTTCATTTTTCATGAACAATTTTTTTTTTGTCTTTTTTCTCAACATTTTTTTATCTGGCTACCGAAAGTTTCCGAAAAATCGTGGCGACAGTTACGTGTGGGACTAAATCATGTGTGCCATTTTTTTTTTGTGACGCGGAGTGTATTAACCCCATTTGAATTTCGAACCTGTTACCCCGAAATCCGTGTACGCGAAGGTGTGTAGTTCGGGGACCCTTCACGCGATTCGAGAGAACCGTGAATTGTCGCGACTCTGGAACAGGGTCGAACGCCGACGTCCACGCGAATCCAACAAAAAGGGAAAATCCATGGATGAAAATAGAACGAGCTATACTTTAACCGTGCTCGCGTGCCAGCTCGGCGCATCATTCCGCATGGAGCCACGCGGCAAGTGGATAAAATTGGCTAAACAAGAGGAAAACCCGATGGAGCGTCTTTGAACGAACAACGGGCCGCTCTTTTTCCCTCCCCTTTCACCGATGCGTCCCCCCCATTCGCGGATCCACTTAACGGAAACGATCGGGAAAGGATTTTTTTTTTCTTTAGCGTATTACTGCTAGGGCGAAGCCGACCGAAGGTCCCCCGGCAACCTTGGCTTATGAGTATGCTTATAATCTAGTCACGATTGATCGATAACCAGGAAGCGACGAATATGCTTTTCTTCCGAAGAAGAAGGTTATTAATATAAATTCTTTGAGCTGGTAGAACGGCCAACGGGGAGGACTGTCGATTAAAATTGGAATGGTTAATGATTTCAAAATGGAAGTCTTCAAGACAGTTTTCACTTTAAACTGAACGCAGTGGCGTTTATTACGCTATACTATAGTATTATTCGTTGCAAATATAAAACAAGAACAACACAATGAACAGAAAGTTAAGTAGGTCCGGGCCGCTGCTGTTCCCGCGCGCGTTACCACGTGCATAGTTTGTTTACGTCTAGTGACCCGGGTTGCCAACTTTTCCTCAAGACCATTCCGGGACATATTTCCCAAAACTGAATGTATAAGTATAACAATTTCATATTATTCTCCACTAAGAAACCACTTAACATAACATATCTACAATAGTTATGCGACGAAATCTTTTTACGTAGAAAAAAATATGTAAAAATATAATACTACGGTTTTGTAATCAATTTTAACTATTATACGAGGCAGATTGTCCACTCATGGACGTAGCAACAACAACAAATCTAAATCCAAAATGTAATAATAGTAGTCTAGCTTCCTCTGAAATTACGAGACAGTTTGACCAGGGTTGAAATGGAACCGGAATTCTGGGCAGCAACTTCAGTTCCGGGACAATCCCGGCTAATCCGGGTCGGTTGGCAACCCTGCTAGTGACTCGTCTCGTCGAACGGACTATAGTGGATCTACGAATGATCATATAAAACGAACGACTCGATCGTACTTGGAGCAGCAGAAAGAAGATGACCCACTGATAATACTTGTGCTGTTTGACCAATGGATGGGGCGTGTGGCCGTGCAGTCCGACGCCCTTGCTGTTCGATACTCCCGGATAAGGAACTGCCTGACCGAGGCTCTTGTTGAACGCGTGCACCATGCTGTAGGTGGTGTGAAGCCAGCAGAACGTCTCCAAGACGACCTTGTCGACGGAACCGGCGGCCTCGCAATGAATAGGCGAGCCAGAAATGCTTTTGCAAGCCAACGTGACACAGCCACCGAGAAGTAGCGCCACCGTGGCGCGATAATGTAGTCGGAAAACAATCGCGTCCTCGGATAGCCTTTGTACCTGGAACAGGGACCGAAGGGAGCCGAACACATCGATCATCTTCAGCATCAGGGGCATCTTCGATGATTTTCGGCGAACGAGCCTCTTCGAACGCGCGAGGTTTTCCCCTCCTCCTCCTCGTTCTTGTTAAGCAGATCCGTTTCCGCGGATGATCGCGGGCCACGCGTGAAAAATCTCCGCTCTCGTAAATGGTGGTAGCTTCGTTACGTGCATGTTGCTCGCGTTTCCGTTTCGTTCTCCGAGTTCGAGCTGGAAATCGAATCATCGGTGCACCGGTCGCCGTTCATTTCCTTCTGTCCCATTTCCTCGACCGGCTCTCATAGACCTTCCTAACGCTTTATCTGCGGGCACTGTGCATATAAGCTGATTAACCCCTTGCCATAAGCGGGTATTCACATTTAGGGTCGTGAATTTTAACACTAGAACTGCCGAGATTAAGACGAAGCTAGTTCTACCAAAATCAGTCAAAATGACTGGTCTTTAAAAAGTATGTAATAATAGAATATATTTGTATATTTATTGATTTATTACTATCGTACAAAAGGAATATGGGGCCGAATATGTAAGGGGAAATACGACATTTTTAGGACACCCTGTGTAGGGTAAATGTGTATACGTCATAAATGTCAGGAGAATGTATATTAAAGATTGTTACGAAAAACTGATCTGACATTGATAGGTCAGCGAAAGAAAGATCGGAAACAGAAATGGAAGGGAAAGGAAATGATAAAACTGTTTGTTTCGCTCAAATGAATGATCTTTATTGTATAGAAATAAATTATAATCAATGACTTATTATTTGTCATCAATTTAGTGTTGCTTTTGCTAATTTTTCTTCTTCCCGCGTTTGTTTATCTCGCAAAATCGGAGCAGAATTTTCAATTAGCATTTTCATGATTTTTCTAAATATATATTATAATACTATATTATACTATAGGAATACTATAGGAATACTATAGGAATACTATATTTGTTTCCTCAGAAAATAATAGCAGGTACTGAGACAAATCCAAAAAGGTGCTATATGATATTATTCTGAGTTGATTAAAGGTATATCGTTAGCTTACGAGAAAAAAATTTGATGTTTATGTTATTTATAGCCTCATATCATCCTTATATGAAGGGTTAGCGACTTAAAATTTTAGGGGGTTATCTTCCAACCTAAAACCATTATTTTCCACACAATATCAATAAAAATTGTCGGTGGGGCTGCTGGACCATGCTTATCTTGCTTAGCGTTTTCAAATTAAGAATCGAAGATAAAATTAAGGTATTTATTCATATGTTTATTCAATAACATGAGAAGTTGCTTCGGAAATGGCAAAAAGTAATAGAACAGAATGGAAAATATGTTATTGAATCTGAATTTTACCTTACAATTTTAATTTACAAACGCTACGAACTTTCGTTGCAACCCAATATTAGGCGTACTTATTTTTGCAATGCATAATGACCCCACTTGCTATTGACAATGCAAAGTACGGTAAAATTCGGGAGATATGTACCTGTCGAATTATATGCCCGTCATTGTTATCGATAAAGTTAATATATTTCCGGATGCTAGATGAAGCTTGTATCAACGGTTACAAAATGCTGTGAACGATCAGCAACGGTGTGAACCGAAGAAACGGAATACGCGTGGCGTCGATTATCAAATTTGGAAGCACAAGAGCACTCGTAAGCCCGCAGATAATGCGTTACTTCACATTGGTGATTATTTCCTTGAGACGTAGACGAGTCATTGCTCTTCTGTTCTTCTCACACATTCGAACGCTGGTAAAACTTCGACGTTCACAGACGATGGCGAAGAAGACGAGAAAGAGAACGAAGACACTGTTTCTTGATCGTCAAATAAAACGAGTACGAGTACGGGAGGACGGATCGAGTATTCGGGCACGGTGACAGACACACGTGGGGCGCGAAAGCAAGCCGTCAGAAGACTGGCCGAACTTGAGAGGCATCCCTTGGCCTCGATGCTAAACACATAACTTATATGATCTTCTAGTATCTTTCTCCTGCCGTTGGTGGAACTTCAAACCCCTTTAAACGAGATGCCCAACTCTCTTGGCTTACGCAAAAAAATGTATACCGTTGGAAAGGTATAGTTGCCAGCTACATTTTCGCTGCAGAAAGTATAATGATAGCGTTAATGGATAAAAAGTTATAGCCAATTTCCTGAAGACAATGTTTTCGGCAAACAAAAACATTTTGCCCTATAAGTTGGGGCACCCCAAAAACTCTGAAATCAAAACGCCTTATATTCCAATATTAAAAACGTTATGGTCTTTTTAAGAGTAAGTATATTGAAGAATCTATTATTTTCAAGTTTCGCGAAATAGAACAAAAAAATATGTACGCTGGATGTTTCTTTTTTAAATTAATGTTTTCAAAAATTATTCATTTTTACAACGCAGTCCCATAAATACAGAAAATCACATTTACCTCGTTTCTGTATCTTCCAAGGATATCTTTTATTATATATCAGCCAGTCTGTTTTAGTTTTCAACTTTGGCGTAGTGATTAGATTTAATAGCGTTTCCACGGTCGGATTTATCTTCATGCAAACGCTGCCATACCCATATTTCCTACTTTGCAGCAGACCATATTTTCCCTAGACAACGTATTCTACGTATTTGTAATAAAAATGAGTAGATAAAGTCCAAAGCAATAAAAAACACTCTACAAATACTTGTACATGACTACTACAACATGACTACTACATCTTTTCGAATAGATAACCCGCAAATCTAGCGGAAACAGCTATTTTCCACCTAATGTATGCTGCACTACCTGCTCGGTCGTTACTGCAACTGATGATATCGATATATCGATGACGCCAGACATGAAAAAGTGAAAAGATGCACGTATTGTGGTATCGAGTGTAATAATAACTCTTGATTAGTAAGGATTGGCCAGCAGCCAGCAGCACTCGGTGTCGTGAAACGGGGGAAAGAAAAAGGGACACCAAGAACGATCCAGAGCAAAAAGAAGAGGAATCCATTCGGGTCATTGTCACTCTATAGTTAGATCAAGAGTTTGCACCGCGCCGAATTAATGTTTGAGTAACACTGGAGGTAATTGAATTATTTGGAGAACCAATTGGATTTGTTCCATCCTTTCATAATTGGGAGAGACTCCATTCATTCATCATCGAGTTACTTAATCGGTCTATTCCGAATCTAGCACCTATCTTTAACCTATGAAATCCTAGTAAATACGATAGAAATTAATTGGCCTGTCATTTTCATTCGAGCGATTGATTATTTTCCCTTAATAGTGGATCTATAAACGTATAAAATTGGGCAGTTTCATGGCAGCCATGGCTAGATTTATTAAAATTCTTGTGCATCAATTATTTTTTACATTATAGGTGCACAAATTTATTCGTGGCTGTTGCAATTAATTGCAACTTTACTTTGCATTCAAATAAATTGGATTTGAAAGTAACAGCTTAGAAAGTACACGTGTATTTGGGACACAGAACCCAAAACAATTCGGTCCCTGTTGTCCTCGCGTCGGAACTTTGATAACTTTACACACATCTAATTTTGGAAGAACAACTGGAAGAAGAGCACATCACAAAGATATCACTTCTCGCCTAGCCTAATTGAAGCGGCAGGTGCAAGGAAGATCCGACTGCGCAGAACAGATTCTGAGAAATAACATCCGGAGAATAGAAGTTAGGGTTAGTGGTTTATTCTATTCAGCCGAGATTCAGGATCAGGCTTGTTCAAACGAACACAGCCTTTCTATCTTATTAAAGAGGCTTTATTAAAAGATACACGCGTTGCTTTTTGGTTAGGATAGAGAGCTGAAGTGGTAGTAACAATACCCAGAAGTAGCAGTTTATAAAATTTTTATAAACGAAAGAATCTGCAGTTTTATTTCTATTTTAATCATTCGCATGTTATATTTACAGCAATAGTGAAGCGTATTCCTTTCCTGAATGTAATCATTTATCACGCAGAAGCATTTAGTTTGTTTGTTTTTAACATTGCTTAGCATGGCACTAATCTGTTATTATTAGACTGCGGATGTTTATGTAATTTTCAATTTTTGTAAACGAATTTTCAGTAAGTAGAATAAAATCGAATCTTATTTTCCGTGGTAGTAGCCTTTTTAGATCTGAAATAAATTAAAATCGTACTTAATTCTGTCATTTTTTGTATCCCCTAGCACTTTTTGAAAATTTTTAGAAGCCATAATTGCACAAAGATCCGCAGTCTAGTTATAATAAATAAGGAAATTTCAGTAACAATAATACATTTATAATTAATGATACTTATAGAAATGATAATAATAAAATGAAATGTGGTGATGAAAATATAAAATATGACAATTTCTCTATTTCGGATCAATGTCTGTTCAATAGCAGATTCATATTTGCTGATATTACCAAATTCTACCAAATATGTACTGCCCTTTCCCGTTAACATTCTTGGGTTTTTCGGTTATGTGTTTCGCATTAAAAAAATGAAAGTGACGAAGTTTCGGCCAAACTTACCTAGAAATAACGGAACAGTATAACTTATTTCGGGAAAACTGTGTCAAATTGACACAAAGGACGGATGAGGGTTAAAACCGCTACGAACTTTCGTTCCAACCCAATGTTTGGAACGTCCCTGGCTTTGCTCCGCACTTGCTTGAAAGGGTCGTGAATAAGAGAAATAAAGTGTGTCCGTTGCGATTGTTAGAAGCGAGCATGCAACGATGCGTCTGCTTGAAACGACGGGTTGAAAGGTGAGGGTGGAGGATCGTCTTTGACCGAGCGTCAAGGCGAACACGACAGCGACCCTCGGCGACGAAGTAACAGTTACGGGTTTAAGGAGTTAATATGCTTAGGGTTTCCTTCTTGGCAATGAACTAGATATAAGCTTCTGTAAGCAGCGAGTAAATTCCTCGAGCGTAGCCGCAACTAGTTCGTTCGTTATCCGGCTTTTCTCATTGCCAAATCTATCTATAATGCATATGTTCCGATATGCAACTTTATTGACCGACCAAACCGACGCTACGAGTCCTTGGCGCTTTATTAAGTCATCACTTCCGTCCGACTATTTTGTATTTCTTACCTTCCCTCGAGGGAACCTGCTATCATTTCTCGCTAATCTAATCACGAATCACTAATCTCGTGGAATGGAAACTTGAAGTTCTAGCATTTTCTCACCCAAATCCACTGGATTACATAGGAGAAAGGAAAGAATTTCTGGTTACGCAAGGAAAAATGCAGCCAAATGGATTTTTCCACCCCAACTTTGACTTCTATTTTCACCCCTTTAACATGAATGTCGGTATAAAAAAATTACGAATGTTAATTAAAATCGGCGTGTTACGATTGGGTAACCTCCCTTGTGAATGGTGTGAAGCGAACAACCTCAAAAGAAAAAGAGAGCGATTTCCTTATTTCGGAAAAAAACTTCGTCACCTTATATCGGAGGAAAACTGCATTTGCAATATCCCATCATACTGTCTTTGACCTCACCTTCGTAATAAAGCCTGGCAACCTGGCTCATCACGTGGTGTGTAGTTTTCTATGGAAAAGCCGTGAAATCATGGACATTCTGAACGATTTAACACTGCCGTAACCTTAGCAATCTCCATAAGGAGCTACCGCATGAAGCAAGAAAATTTCTTAGAAATTACCTGAAGGAACAGCATGAAGCAGACCCACTGATAGTACTTGTACTCCTTCCTTTCGCTGTCGGGATGGGACTTGGAGTTGTCCATACCGGGAAATGGTACCTCGATACCTTCCCGCTTCCGGTACGCAGCGATAATCGTGTACGTGCTATGTATCCAGCAATATGTGTTCAGCACGTCCTCCGGCAGATCCTTGCTGTGGATGCAATCGATCGGGTTGCCGACGTATTGTCGGGTGGTGACGATCAACGAGAACGCGATCAATAGGATCACGGTCAGGCTGTAATGCAACCGGAAGACGGCGGTGTCGATGTGCACGTGGGAAATTTTGATCAGGCTCTTCAGGCCTCGGAATATGTCGAGCATCTTGGATCAAGGCAACGACGCCCAGAGGAGGTTCAGGTATCAGTGGATCACGACGACTCCAGGATCGTCCGTCCGATCCTTTCAATCCTCTTTCAATCACATCTTTCTTCCTTGACTTAACCACGACTACCCTCTCGACGCCCTCTGCGACGCACTCGAAGACCAAAAAGTATTCGAAACTCTCGTCCACTTCGAACCGAACAGTTTCGACGATTGCTATCTTCAACGGGCCCTTTGTAGTCCGTTTCCGATTAATCGACGGATCCTTCAAGAAGAGCCGACAACAGCCCGACAGACGCGCCTACGTCCAAAGAATTTGCGAAACGATCTCGGCGACGTAGGATCCCTTGAACCGGTCGGATCCTGTGTGCCGTCGCCAATCTTCGTTTATGCATTCTTCCTCCCTCAGAGCAACGCGAATACCCCTAGCCGCTCCCAGCCGTTCGTCCGTTCGAGCTTCTGTATTCGACGGGCTGGACGTCCGGACGATAGTCTTTCAGGAAATGCTTGCTCGTAGCTGCGCGTCCAATTCACTCATGTTTCACAACAACAATTCTTCGAAGCGCGGACACTCTATCCACTTTTCGAGTCGCAACATGCACGGCGCACTGACATCCTCCGCAGTTGCTGTGATCACCATCAAAGTGTGTATTAAGACCGCCGGATACCGTGTGGATCATTAATTGTTGGTCGAACAGTTCGAAGGCGTGACGGAGATTCTGAACCGCAGACAGGGTTACCGGCTTTAATCTTTAATGAAAGTTTCGTAAATACTGTACGTCAGGGGACGGCAACGCGAGGATCGCCGGTGTATAAAAATTATATGTCACGAATATCATAGAGGGATTCTGCGACCTCTGGATCGATGGAGATCTGTTAAAAAGATGTACCACATGATTGACCTTGACCCTTTTTTAAGTAATTTACAAGCATCGTGTAGTACTCATCGGGAGGAACAAAAGTCTCACAGGAACTACTTGAGACCCATACTTCCTTTGAGACTTTTGTTCCTTGCGATAAGTAGTATACGATACAATAAAAAGTTTGACCTTGAAATTCAAGTGCGAGGTGAATTTTGAGGTCCATTTTGTGGACAGATCTCCATAGATCTCCAGATTTTTTGTGGAGAATGTCCAGCTTCTTAGAATATCTGTAGCTTGCTAGACCGGAACTTTCCCTGAAAGGGTTAATAATATAAGTCCGAAAATGACCATATTAATCAGACACTACTGTATTTTCAATCAAACTGGCGCGTACCACAATGCCTTGGTAGTACCCGAGTGATTAAAAGAGCAAACACATAAAAGTCCACCGAAATCTCAATGAAATGAATATAGGGTGGACCTTAGCTATACCTGGTGAAATTTATTTTTTACGCCTTTTTTCACGCCTCCCCCTAAAATTGTGCCATAAACGTTCTTCTTTAGTCATGATCAAAAGTCTTTCCTTCAAATATTTCCACTCCTATAAAATTTCAAGTTTTTCGCAACTTCAATGTCAATGTGGCACGTCTTCCCCTTATCCGATCAACTTCATCTTCTGCAGGAATTATTTCCCTGCCCAGTGGCACAATTTTATGGGGGGTGAAAAAATCACGCAAAAAATATGTCACCAGCTATAGCTAAGGTCCACCCTAATGTGGCACGTCTTCCCGACGTCCGTTTGATCTAAAACTTTGGATATATCATTTTTCCATGAAATGGAACAATATTGGGGGGTGGCGTGCCCAAAATTTCATGTTCGAAAAATAAGGTCCACCCTAGTGTTCACGCTCCTATGGTTTCACTTGATACGCGTGCCATTCTATTTTAATATTAACGCGTAACAGCGTGGTTTGTTACGAACGGGACCAAACGAAGAACCGATGCTTGCTCGGAAATGCACGCGATGACACGAGACGGAAATACTTTCTGGGTCTCTACGTTTCGAAATATATGATCCGTCCCGGTTGCTTGGATTTTAAAATGAAAACGAAGGGACAAGAAAACCGCAGCGAGGAAGCTGGAACTACACGGTGGCTCACGAAAGTATTCGAACGTTTGCTGTTAGAACATCGAACAAATACTTCAACTATTTATACAGGGTGGGGCCGGACGGGTGGTACAACCGAGTAGGGGATAATACTACATGTAAAAGTCAGTCGGAAAAAAAGGAATAGCATTTTCTCGTTTGACGTCTCATTTTCGAGAAGATAGACTGGTTCGCGTGCTTCAGTGTACACAGGAAGTAGAATCGGTTGGTCATGATCAGACGCGTCAGACGATCCCTATGCAATAGCACGTGTAATCGCTGCATTTTCAAACTCGATTCTCTAAAAACGAAGTGTCAAACAAAAAAATGTTAGTCCTTTTTTCCGACTTATTTTTACATGTAGTATCACCCCCTGCTCGGTTGTACCACCCGTCCGGCCACACCCTGTATATCGTTGGTGTACAAGAATAGTGACAACTCAAAAATTTCCAATTTCGAGTTTATTGTAAAAATGTATAGCAAAATCCTCATATTTTTATGCCGGGGCGAAGCCATGTTACCGTTGAATAGACCATGAATTATTGAGAATGAAAAATGAGCAGAAAAGCATGTTTAATCTCGACTTGTCAATTAACCTACACCGAAAGAAATATTCAGCCTCGCTTAAAGCTTAATATAAAACACACGAACGCTAACTGGTCTGCTTCCAGCAGGCTTCTTCGATGAGATCTTGGCTACACTCTACAAATATTAGTACATGACTACTACAAATAGAGAAAATTCTCCTGAAATCGAAACAGAGAACTCGTAACTCAACTTTTCGTATAGATAACCCGCAATATTTTTATTGAAATGTAATTCGATTGATTTAAGACATACATACACTACTGTGAAAAAGGAAGAAGCACCCGGTCATATTTAATGGAAAAGCGTAAGAAATCAAATGAGAACACAGTCACCGACCTCGGCGAATATTTTCGTTGTTATACGCAAAGAAGTTTCTTGGAACGCGTCTCTTTGTGTTGTCCGTTTGTCAAGCTTTCCACCGATTTCCGGAGAAATTACGAGTAAGCGGAAAATGTCGGCTGTGTGTGCCGCGCGGTAATCGTGGGATTATTTGTCCCTCTATTCTTAGATAATCGCGCTTTGTGTTACAAATAGTATCCGGGGTGTTATTATCGTCCCTGTCCCCGTATGACAAGCGTTGCACTCGCAGAATGGGATCGGTTGTAGATTGCCGGACGAGTCCGCCGGTGTTTTGTCTTCGGCAAGAGCAAAAAGGAGAAGCCCGTGGGTGTATCCGATAGTTTATGTGACATCTGCTGTTGCCGGACCTGAGAAACACGTTTATATAGGTGACAAATCTTTCAGATCGCTCGCCGCCGACACGTTTGTCCCTTCATCTCCCATTTCCCACCTACCAACAGTTCTTCGACAATCTTTTTCCTGAGTAATGCGTCAATTCATAGTAGTTAGTGTTTAGGTTCCGAAGCACCGTGTAGCAGAAAGTCTGACAGTTAGCCAGACGTCAAACTCGGATATTTTTGGGTCTACAAGAAAGTCTATTGTCCACACATCAAAGATTATACAGTTAGGAGCAAAACTGATCACACACACTGTAAATCAGAATAACTTTTTTATTTCTGGTCATTTCTTTTCGAAAATAGAGATCAGGGGTATATCGACGGTCACAATAGCCGTCTACCATTCTCTGACCTCCATGGTATCAGAGTTCGACAGTATAATTGATCATCTTGTAATTATTACTTTCTCTTTTATTTTTAAAACCTCCGTGGAGGTTTATTTCTGCTTACAGGGGTAGTTTATATCTGCATACGGGGTGTTCGCGGTAAATTGATCTAGCATTTTTCTTGTAAACAGTAATTGTTTTTAAAAAAATGGAGGAGTAAGAACTCACACTACATCTTACTGACAATACGATAACCTACGGCAATTTTTTTTTCACATTATTTCTGACCTTGGAAGTCAACGTGTTACATATGAGTGAATTCATCTTGACTCACGCTATCACATGACATTAAAAAACATGTTGCATTCCATTGTCAAAAATGCCAAAAATCCAATTTCCTATCCTAGGAGATTTAGTGATTAAAAGTTAAGAGTGTTTAAAGTTGAGCGATTTACAGTGTTTTTGAGAGGTAAGAGTGCCGGAATGTTGGTATGTAGCGAGTGACTCTAACCGCTTACCGAGCGGAGCCTCTAGGAGGCAGCACCTACACAGACCAACCCACAGGCACTTTATTTCACGAAAAAGAGACATTGGCGACCAAAATCATGTGATTTAACATCATTAGACTTTTCTATACGGATTTATGAAAAGTAAAATCTACTTCAATGATCTAGGGTCGGGGTTGACGTACTGAAGCCATTACGCACGGTCGCCATTAATGGTAAACAATTGTAGTTATGTGAAAATATACTGGAAAATTGAGATGAATGAGAAATAAATAATACTGTGTTCCATAATTAATGGCATAAAAGAAATTGTACGTTAAATTATAGAAATCAGATAAGTGTCAAATAATTTGTGTTTTATCTCAATACAATTCATTTCAATTTATCTCAATATAATTTAAATCATTCAATATAATGTTATTTAAAAAATTATTTGAGAATTATTATAAAAGTATAAACACACTTAATATACTAATTTACCACTACATAGTTAGTAATGACTAGACTTAAAGCAGTGGACATATTAAAAAAATTTAAAAACATCATCACCTTAGTTTCAGCTTAATAGAATAATTAAAAGAAGATATTTTTATTAAGCTCCTGTGTCTTGGAATCGACGCGAAAATTTTTTATTTTGCATAAAGATCCGCAGTCTAGTAATGACATTAAATGAAATTAAAATTTTCATGTTTTTCTTCACTAAAAATTTAATAATTAACAAGCGCGTCGTCTATTAGTTACTTGAAACGATTTATTTCGATTCGTACCATTCTTTAAAAATTCAGCAATTATGTCGTTACTGGTTTGTACGGCAGTTACTGTTTTCCTTCAACATCTTGGGCTATTTTCACCGATCGAATGCCGGAAAGATATTAATAATAATAGCTATTAGAGTACACCAGTAGTGTTAAGCGGTAGACATTTTTAGAACGCAGGCGAGGGAAAGATCGACGGATTCGTTAACAGTATTAATCAGTTTATGCGTTGCATCGATGCAGTTTTGTAACCCGGGAGATTGTTAGTAATTCACCACGTGTAGTATTCAACCACGTGTTCTTTCGAACAATTAAAAAAAAACGAAAAGTTCTTTGAAAAACATTAATTTCTTATTAGATTTCTAGAGTTATTTTATAAAATATTAAATTGTGAATTTACGTTTAACAGTTTATAAACGTTTATAGACAATATTATCCGACAGATAAATGTAGTTTTTGTACTCTAACTATAACTCTAACAATTTAAATAATAATTGTAAGTATATACATATATTTTATGACTTACGAAGTTGACTTTAAATACGGAATTAATTTCTGACATGCATATTACTAAAGAATATTTAAAAATATAATATAATATTTATAAATTGATATATATAAAATTAGATAAGACAATTCATTCTTAGATGAGACCAAAACTTTATTATTTTTTTACGAAGTATTGAACTTCCTAAATTTTTTAAATTCCTACTATGTACTTATAGGCATTGTGTGCGACAGTTATTATCTTCCTTTTCAAATAGTGTAAACCGCATTATAATAAATAATGAACCAGACTTCTGTTTAGCAATAATATAATTCTATCACTTGATTATGTTACAATTAGACTGCGGATCTTTGCGACGCTAAAGACTTCAGACATCGAGAGTTCGGATAATCGGGAGTGCTACTGTGGCCATAAATTTAAGAATTTTTGACCGATCAAAATGACGGCAGTTCTTATAGTTCCAGCGTGAATAAAATAGTGAAAAATAGTGCCGCAATTTTACCTTAGAACAAATGTGTGACATTCGCATGTGTTCGATTCCGTGTGTGATCTGCAGTTTGGCACGACATGATAGGGGAGAACAAATGAATTAGCAACGGGTCTGGAGCGATGCAGCCTTCGGTACTCCGTGGGCAACGAAGACTGTCAGAAGAATATAATGAAGCGGTACCGAGAATAGGTCGAACGAGCGATTTTCGGGAATAGAGGCTCTTGTTTCGTTAAAATGTTCTATGAATCGCCGGCGAGAGAAGTGTTTAGTTTTGCGAGAAGAGGTTCATCTCTCCGGTGAACACACGCGCGTCTTCGATCCAAGAATCGGAGGAAGAAGTTAGGGTTTCATGCGAGTGCACGAGCCGGACCGGAGAAAAATGGAACGGTTCGGCTTAGCTTCTAAATATTCCTCGCGTCAGTCAACGAACTCCTTTCGCGATGCACATCAAGAGATCCACCCGCCGCTCTCTCTCTCTCTCTTATTCTGTCCAGCACCCTCTATCTCCGTCTGCGTTTATTTCCTCCGAATTTGTTTCTCAAGAAAATACTGAGTCCATTCTTCACGTTCGAAATCACTGGGGCTCGCGTACCGTGCCACGCGGGTCGTGACCAGAAGGCAATTTGCACGAGGATCGAGCCATGGAATCTAAAAGGAATTTTTGCGATACGGGAATTCGGCTGAACGCAGAAATTTTGTACGGTTGGAAGAAGAGCCGCCGCCTGTCGACGCTGGCCGGACCGCACGCGCAGCTTCCACACGCCACGAAGAAGCAGAAGCGGAAGGCAGCAGCACGTTAGAACACGACACGGCTCGACTCAAACTCGACTCGGCTCGACTGCTCGTGTTTGCTAGCCAGGGCATAGCACCTCCCGTAGGAGCCGCGAGCGAGGAGTCAACCCGCTCCAGGAATAGAAACACCAAACCCGAAATGTTCGAGCGTAGAAGCGCAACATTAAAACGCACCGCGTCGCGAGGGCCGAGACTCGCCGCGCCGCACGAACCCGCGAAAACTCGACCGCCGCCGCAATTTGCTCGAAAACGCTGGAACAATTCAAACAAAAAGCTTACAATTTGTGGAACGACATCATATCAAGAGGATAGTCTGCTTTGAACACCTTCGAACAGTCAAATTTTCGATACTTTCGTCAACACATAATCGTCTACCGACGATTATTCCGTAATTGTCCATGGCTCATGACTGAGGATTTTTTAATAGATCCTTCGACAGCAGCAGAAATTTGAATAATAATCCAGCAACTCGTCCTCATCGACGCAATCTAATTATATGGGATTATTGTGTAAACGGAGACTTTTAAGGTTCTATTTCATACAACACGATTATTAAAAAGTATGTTAATAGGCTTCCAGCAGAGATGAAATTAACTACACCGAGATGCATAACTGTAGCGCATCATGATTTCCAACTGTTAATAATACAGTATTTGCTCTGTAACTGTCGAAGAGATGTCCACCGTAACTGTGAAAATTGTATCCCCACCACTGACGGATCCCCTTGGAACCAGTCAACACGCTCTAAGATCGGGCCATGGAGGGATCAATTGTATCGGTGCGACTAACACTAATGCAAGCTAAGCAAAAGATTGCAACTTTTATAATTTTTTATAAAACTTTTCATTCTTCCACAAAATTCTTGCACATATTATTACTTTGGTAAGTGTGGTTCATGGCTGAGGATTTTTTAAAAGAATCCTTCAATAGCAACAGCAATTTTAATCATGGACCAAAAATAACAGTTATTCAAAAATTTTTTACGATAAAAATCATTAACCAAAAGGTGATTAATATTGAAATTTAAGATAATCTACACAAGATATAAGGAAAAAATTCGAAGAACAAAATAATTAAAAAATATCGATTTTTATACTTTTTGGTTACACTTGGTTACGAGTAACAGTTATTAGTTTCCAAAAACTTGGATCCTCCTCGATAACTGTTATCGATTTAAAAAACTGTTTCAAAGAAGTTATCGATGAGAGAAATTCATTTCGATCGCTCATAACAGTTACCGATGAGAGAAATTTATTTCTCTCAAGTATGCTAACGCATACGCACGCCATGGACGTGCACGTGTAGGCAAAATTCAATATAATATGTAGTAGTAGCTGCAATCTTTCGCGAATATCTCAGAAACTAAGGCTGAGCGACAGGTCGATGAATAGGAAAAAGTTGTTCAGAATGTCGAGCTCTACAATATATTTAAATTTTATCGAAATCAGTGAGTTGTAACCTTTCATGCACAATTACCCAAGATATTATCTATCCTTCGAACTATTTTGAAAAAAAACTATACCAAATTTCCCCGGGAACTGGGAATGGTGTCGAGCGATACGTTGTTATTACCCATCGTCTATGTCAAACATTTATTTCAGTAATTTCCAGAGTGTTTTACAATATTGTGTCTTCAAGTGTAGACGACACGGCTGAAAATAAATATGCTCGAGCGTCGACGGAGCACGTGCCATGAAATCACTTTACGGCTTAAGCTGGGTAAAACAAGACGCCGAAGGGAGCAATTAAAAATTGAAAACAGGGCGACGCGCGACGCTCAAGCTGCAGCCATCCCGAGCGCGCGTGCCGTGGTATTTTAATATTTCCACGGGTCCGGGGAAATATGTTCCCTGAGAAAATAACCTGTACGGTTCCCCAAACAGCTTTTCATGCTCTATAATCGCGCTATGAGAGTACGCACAAGTATGGCCGAATTAACGTACGAAAAATATGGAGAATCTAAAACTTTATACCCGCTCACCAACGACCATCTTTTAAAATCTTTCACCTGATTTCAACTTTCTCTTTCTATTTGAAACGACTGTGTATTCTTTGAGCTAAAACGAATTTGTTTGTATCCCCAACAGGCCTAGTTCCGTATGTCCAATAGTTATTCTGAAAAAAATTCTGAAAAATCACCATGTTTTCACAGGCATGTGCTCCAAAAAGGTGTAGAACACAGAAAAATCGATTTTTCCAAGGTTCTAGACCAGAAGACCTCCTTAAGGTTAATTTAGACGGAGACCACGTGGCCGGAATGATCTACGAGGAAATCTCTAGTGGCACCAGTGGTCCACGTGCTAACTGCTTACATTCGAACGAACGAAGGAGGAAATCTCGCTCCCTCGGCATGCGTTCTCAAATAAATGGGCCAAAGTTTCCTCACGACGATACAATAAATATTAAGGTTAAATTCTACTAGAACGCCGGTTGTTCGAAAACGGTGTGCGTCTGTTTTCGAACTATATTAAGATCAATTACTTCGATATAAAGGGAACGTATGCGGATGGATGGCCGGATAAACCTGCAATCAATCGAATGTTAAAGTGTTGCTATGAAACTGGAAGATCATTGATCGACGTCCGTGCTAAGTTCGAGAAACTCTTGGACCACTACTCCGCGAATTAAATTGACGATTTACCGGAATTATATTAATAGAATTCGGAATGTTTGCGAACAATAACTTGAGACGTCAACCATATTTTGTTTGATATTATGCAAAGGTAAGATTTTTATATAAATTTTCGACACTTCAGTTTATTCTACAACTTTTGTCCAAAATGTTTCTCGCATCTTTCTATTTTTCCATGTATTTGGAAAAACATAAGTAGAATAACGTTCTTATTGTACAATCTAAACTGACGTCTTCTTTGGTTTCCAACATGTCTTTTATTTGATCACATACTTTTCCTACTACCTTTTATGTGGTAACGTCACTCTAGCAGTTACATAACATTTTTATCCTTCAAAGAACTTCTTTGTTCTCAATGTCCTTTCCGATATTAAATATTTCAACTATCCGAATAGGTAATTACGTAGCAGCGCAACGAGAAATTTATTGCTCAAAGAAATCCATGCTTTGTTATATTATGTTTAATGTAGTATTCAAGATAGCTGGGAAACCCTGTATATGTATTATGGCAAAAGCCGCTAAAAGTCTGACGAAATATATTCTGATTATGTTTATAAAACAATCGAAAATAGCCACTTTTAGTGCTCCGTAAACCCAGTGTTAAGTCAATTTACCGAATAGCCAATGGACCTATAATTATTCTCACTACTCCAGTAGTCGACAGTGGAAACATTGTTGTTGCAATCCGTTCACAAAGACAAGAACTGTACGGCTACTGTGAATACACTGCACAGAAGTTTACAGAAAGAGACAGTGGGACGCAAAAGAAATGGGCCACAACAATATTATCTTGGTGAAAATTCTGCCGCCCCTGTGACAAATGCAGCTCGCGTGAAAGCGCGTTCAAACGCCGTGCGTATCGTGAAAAAGAAAATAATCAGTTTTGCCTTGTACTCGGTCCAAACGGTTAGAAACACCTACACGTCAATCAGCTCACTTCCCGTTTCCTCGACTCCTTAAACACAAATCAATCATATCCACACTACCGAGTTCTATTTGTGTGCTTTCCTCGGGAACACGTGTTTCATTAGTAAAACGTGTTGATTCCTGCGCCATGCCGCGCCGCGCCGCGCCGCGCCGGTCCGTCGACAAGACGGAAGGAAGCATCTCCATCTATCAAAACTGTGTAGTTTTTATTCCTAACCGGGATAATGTCTATTGACTTCCTCTCAGGCTCCTGTATTCGACCTCACTGTATAGTGAATGTCATAAACATGTCCAATCAGTACAATGCTCAATAACGTGGACCCAGAGTCGCCAGATTAAAACTTATGTCCCCACTTTACCTTCCCCTTCCACTTCTACGACGCTATTCCCCGCGGTACCGCCCGACGCGGTCACGTGACGCGTTTCCTCTCTGACGCGCATGCGTCCGGTAAGGAACTACAGTAAATCCTTATTGGCTGTCGTTTTCAACTCCGAGGCGCAGTATTCTCCCTCCGGGGCGGAATCGCCAACAATAAATGTCGTTTTCAACAAAAAATTGTTCAACCATGATTGCTTAAATATATCTAATGTGTTGGAAATTTAATGGAGTTTAAATGTGCAAGAAATTTTTGTTATCCAGTAGATTTGGACGAAAGGATGTGAGAAATCCAAGTTTCGATCCTCGATCAATGGTTCAAAAGTTATAAATGTTTAAAGTTGAGCGATTTTCAGTGTTTTTGACGGTTTTGCGGCATCACAAGCACGTGCTGATGTTGATCACGTAGATTCCCACCTAACCACCAACCAACTAATTAATTATCATTACCGTGTGCTTGTGCTGCTTCCTAACGACTGCGCTCGTTAAACGACGCGATACCTGTCAAAAACGATGAAAATCGCTGAACTTTAAACACTCATAACTTTTGACTTTTGAACCACAGATCTTCTAGGATTGAAACTTGGATTTTTGCGTTGTCTCGTCAAAATCTACGGGATTATATTTTTAAAAATTCCAATAAACCGCGAACATTAACCTCATGATAGAAGCTATCATTTGGCAAAAGAGAAGTCCCACAATCAAGGGACCCGAAAAGAGCAAATTTTTTGGTCACCATACAGTTAATAAATCTACACTCACTTGTAATATCAAGACGAGGACAACCCACTGGTAATATTTTACGCTCCTAGTCGTCTCATGGGCAGTGATTGGATCATTCTCTCGCCGATTATACCAATCGGATTGATGGTGTCCAAAGGATGGTGCAATACCAGCTGCTGCGACGTTACTTCCGGGTATCCCTAACATCGCTCCGGTCACAAAATAAGTGCTGTGTATCCAACAGTACGCGTTGAAAGCCTCAACGGGTATGTCTCTGTGCGAATAGAAGGCTGAAGTCGCAGCAGGTTTGCAAGTACGTGAACACACATTTTACTTAAACCATTTCATTATGTTGGCATAAACTCTTTGCGAATGAGAATGTTCTTCGTGTTGGATGTCGATATTCTAATAATATCCCCTAAAACTGTTCCTGAACATATTAAATATAATATACTAAATTATTCTTTTGTGATCTTGTGGAACAAACGTATTAATTTGTGACAATTTTTTTTATTGAAATGACACCAAACACTACACAATTTGGATCATATTTACCTGTTTAATTCACTGTACATAGTATAAAATCGCGATTATCTGTATTAGTCAGTGGAACATGAGCGTTTGGATAAAGTTACAAAGTTGTAGTGCTGGATTAAATCAAAGAAATATATCGCGATTGTCATAGCGTGATTCTACAGTTCTACTCTTCAGTTTTTCTGTCTATATTTTGGATGGTTAAACTTCACCTCACGGGACTAAAAATTTTGAATTTTTAAAAAATATAATCCTGTAGATTTCGACGAGAAAATGTCAGAAGGTCAAGTTCTAATGTTAGGAATTCACTAGTTCAAAAGTTATGCATGTTTAAAGTGCAGCGATTTTAAGGGATTTTGATAGGCAAGGGCGCACGTTGGTACGTACTCAGACGTCGTCCAATGAGCTGTGCCGTCAGAAGGTTGATCAGGGTTAGGTTGGTTAGTTCGACATATCAATTTTAAAAGTTTCTTTTACCCGCCACTGTAGATATGATTACCACAACACCTTTCGTTCGCAAAGAGTTTACCTTTAAGAATACCTCGTGTGGACACATTCTATTGGATTTCCCACGATCTGCTTGCTGCTGATAATTATGGAAAACGTTAATATCAAAACGGTTGTCAACGCGTGCAGCCTGAAGGTGATACCGTCGTCTTTTACTCTGGACACCTGAGAGACCACGGTTATTTCTATTCTCCTCTGTTTTGCGATATACATACTTCGTTCGTACCTTTCGTGCTTTGCATGCGAATTAAGCTGGGTTCTCGTTAATCGCTTGCGAGAGCGTTCACTGTCGTTAAAGGAATTTTTACTGAAAACCAAATAACAGAGGCATACAATGGTCGGAAAGCGCTAAAACGTGGCCAGAATGCCATAAATGCATAAAGATCCGGAGTCTAATTATCACCGCCGAGGTGTTAAGCTATCGAAGTTAATGACGATAAACAACCGGCTCATTTTTGCAACTAACGAGAATCCAGGTTCAAACGTTTTTCGGTCGGTCAATCGGTAGAAGAACACTTACGCGCAGCAGATAATAAAGCCCTGTGGCGATATCGATCATCTTCAATTCGTTCTTTTTCTTGTTCCGAAGAATCCCATTGAACGACGGAACCAATACACCGTTTACATAATATCCTGCGGTAGTATCTACGATTGACGTATACTTCATACTCGAACGATTAAGACCGGGCCGATCTCAACGTGAACAAGCACCGATTTCTTCCAGGATTTGTCATTTCTAATCTTGGTGGACCGTCGACGCACTGATTCACGCCATGACGCAATTGACAATGAGAAGAAAAGGCCGTGTATAACACTCGAAAATCTTCTCAATCGTACCATCGACACCTGGAGCACAAGTTCCAGTCGAAGACTAACTGAAAACGCATCCACGAAGCGAAACAGTTACCGATTGCCAAAACACGATCGCCACGACTGTTACTTTTCTCTGATCTCTTTTAGTTCCGTCCAATTTTATTTTTGTAGTTTTTACCCTTGTCTCTCCTCCCGCATCTTTTTTCTCTCTCTCTCTCTCTGTTTCTCTTTCTGTTCCTCTAACTGTCTCACTGCCTCTATAAACCGCTCTCCCCCGAATCTACGTCGGCGTTGATGCGAACACACGATTCCACCTACCGGCTTGTCTAGAGATGGCCTCAACACGCTTTTGATTTGTGCGTCTTATGTTCTCTTCAAGTTCTTCAAATTGGCATGACAAGATCACTCGCGAACGGTACTCCATGGTACTTTGATACACTCGCGGCGGATGACGCATACAGTGGCGGACAAAAAAAAAGTTTAAAGTTGATATTTCCGTATATGAGTGATAGTAACGGAACAGCAAACCAACCGAAGAAATCAAAATAAATAAATTCACGAACATTTGCAAGTTTCTCATCCGGGAATTATATTTTCGTTCCTCCAGAGCGTCGCTCTTTAACAATTAGGGTTGCTAATAAAAAAAACTAGTAAAAGTATAGTTGCCAGCTACATTTTCGCTGCAGAAAGTATAACGATAGCGTTAAATTGACTTGATTTTGCAGGTGTTATTTGTATCCTTGAAAATTAACAGGTCCCATCATGTAGCCAATAATTTTGTTAGATTAGCTGATTTGTACGGTGAAAATCATCCGAAAGATGGAAATAAGAAACTGAATCGAAGGCAGACGTCGTCAATTTTACGTGCTGTATCACATTCAAATGTAACAGCAAGGCGAATACAAGCGGAATTAGATCTTACGGTATCTGACAACAACAGTTCAGTTCGAAAGTACAGTTCAACAAATTTTAAGAAAAGCGTAAACGATTTATATAGTAACCATATCATTCGGGGAGAGCGATTAAAGGATTTTATTTAGAGTAAAATTGTTTGTTTAACGTTACTGTTAAAAATCTGACATTTTATATGAATCAACCTAATATTGGCAATGAGTATAGCATAAATCATAACTATTTATTTGTACTTACAACCGAACGTATACTTTTGTCACAAGAAGAACACGCGACAAGCCTTTCTATGTAAAAAGAAAAGTACGTTTTTCAATCTGTCGCGACACCGTCAAACAATGTTTAGAACAATCTCGTCCGTTGATCGCTAAATTCCCGCCTACGTTCTGTCGACAGTTACCGCGTCAACGGGACTGGAGAGCATTTCGGGAAGGTCTGTCATCGAAATAAATGTGTCATCCGATCGCTACATTTAGTTTTATCACTCTAGTAATAATGTAAAAGAAATCGAATTCTCCCTCTTGTTCGTCGTTTCTGGCGACGATCATCTGTTTCAACGATTGTCTGCAAAGAAATAAATTAGTGATTCCATGTTCAGACGTCATCATCAATCCTGGATGTTCTATGAAAGGGTTCGTTGAACCCACAAATTTCTTACACCTTCAGCAAGTACTCAGATTTATTTTTAAGCGTGTCGCTATTTAGATTGGCGCAAAAATAATTACAGTTTCGAAGCATAAACTTTATATTTAGAATAGTATTTACGTTTTAGCATCGAACACTGATGTGTATAAATGAGAGTGTAGCCATGGTGTATCAGAATGAGTTTGAACAGGGAATATCTGGACGGACAGGATTTATTTTTTTGGATCAGGGTTTTGGGTACAGGCAAACGTTGGGTTTGCGCAAACATTTTCTCAAAATTCACACGTGTACTCTAGCTAGGTTCCCAGTACTCTAAACAGGCGTCCAGGAATTATCCTGTACTCTCCTGTATCGAGCTCGGGCGTCCAGGAGGTGTTCTGTCCTCACTTGTTCGACAGGCGTCCAGGTATTATCGCCGTACTCTCTTGCCGGGAGTGCTATTCGCTAACCAAGAGCGGCTGTGGTCCTTACCTCGTCCTCTCTCTCACTCTCGGAATAGCAAATAGGCCGAGACCCTCTGTGAACCCACAATTTATATGCATTCGTCGCTATCCGCGGACGCGAAAATCAACAACCGGGTTGATAAGTGGGATTCGGCTTTTCGCGCGCTACTCTCGCGTCGCTGCTCCGCGTGGCCGCTGACAAACTATTTTCGGGAAGCTTCTAAAAGCTTGTCGCACCGCGTTTTGTTTCCTTTTTTCTCCTCGAAATTTCTACTATACATGCTACAAGAGCCATTTGGATTTATATACGGGAAGAGTGGGGCAGTACAACACTCTCTTCTATGCAGACACAGAGACTTAAGTACCAGAACCATAGACTTAAGACATAGATAAAAAATCCGTAAGTCTGTGCATAAGGTCAGTGCGGACATTGCATGCAATTCACTTTTCTGTTTTACGGTTATGAATTACCGTCGAAATGGAACGGTCAGCTGGTGAACTACATGATGCGACGTCAGCACCGACGATCGTCGGTGATAGAAGATACTATTAACGGAGATACAATTAACACAGCCCTACATTGCATCTTATGAACTTTCTTGTCTTAGAACCGCTAGAGCTCTTAGAGCCCCTTGAAACCTAGACGGTGTACTTACTCTCTGATGATGTCGTGCTCAATGTTACCGATGTTAAGCGTATTAGTAAAAACAGAATATTCGGTATACTTCATTTTTACTACGGCTGTTTAAGTTTGTGCTATTAAAGACTGCCAGCGCCTGTGTTATTCAGCGACATAGGCAATAGGGCACGGGGTAACGTGGAACTTACAGTGCTCTGAAATACCACATCGCTATAAGTTCCACCACCGACGAGATACTCGCCAAGTAGAAGAAGAATGATATAGTAGAATGCACACATTACCCATTCTGTAATTGCCTTATAATACTATCAACGACGAGATACTATCTCGTCGGTGTCGGAGGTTCCTTACTCTTTAATTAAATAGAACCAGAGAATATACGACAGTGTTCACGCCCGGGGTGAACCAGCTTGAATAATACATACATTTTGTTCTGAAGGAAGGTGAAATTGCAAAATGTTATTGAAGACAATAGGTACAGGAATAGAATTTATTGAAAATCAAAATATTTATTAAATATGCAGCTATTAGCTCGATATTATCCCCTATTCATAAGACACTAGTAGTTCTTCCAAACAGAGGATAATACCGATTGCCCAGGTCTCACCACGAGGAGGTTGCTGCACAAGAGACCCGAAAGGGAGTCAGAACGAATGCAATATTCCTTCTGGCTCCCTTTCTTACAACGACGGACTTATACTAAATTACGCAAGTATGTCGAGTAATTATCGCGGAGCACAAGGTGTGAATCGGAGAAGAAGTCTCCGATCCACGGGGGGCTAAACGCGAATCAGGCAGAAGGCTCTGATTCTTTCAAAG
>CM052315.1:24480411-24626258 GCA_028455605.1 Lasioglossum malachurum
TTACCCACTGTATGTATTACTTGTTTCGAGATATTTCAAGGGAAAGGATATAAACACTAAATGAATTACATATAATGTTGAAATAACAAGCGCTCCAAATTCACTCGCGTTCAACAAACCTTTTGCAAATCAAATTCAAAGTTTTGTGTAAACCAATTTCACCGAATAAGAATATTTAAATTATAGATTTATTTAGACACACGTGGAACGGTGTCATTCCTGCCAGGGAAACATGAGACTCAATACTCAAGTCGCTTCAATAAATACAAATGTGTACTTCCATTTAAAAAGTTTATTAATCAGAAAGTGGCTAGAATGAACATACATGTATACTGTACACTGTACACCGACTGTATGTACATTGCGGCGTCGGCGCCCAAGATGTTTGCCTAACTGCGAACAGAACTGCCTACGAAACGCGCGTTTCCCTGCGTAACAGGTGCCCAAAGCGTGGGCCGCTTATACTCTTATCGGCGCCATTAGCATGCTAATGTCGAGTTTGAACGCGGAAATGTGACGCTCTTTCGAATAGATGCGAGCATAAATATACCGGTCACATTAACACCTCGATGCCAGCGTTCGAAGCTTTCTCGTTTCAAACTCTGACGAACAAATTCGCTTTAGCTCGAAGCGAAATCTGTTCGGAATACAGTCGATTAACTCTTTGAGGACGAGTGCCGCCATATTGGCGACATTAGGTCGCTTCTTCAAGTTACAAACTGTTATGAGAGCGGGGGCCGCCACCAGGGGAGATTTGTAATTACAATGGGTGTACAAAGTATTCGTACACCTTTGAAAAAGTTATTCGTTTTTAAACGGTGTACAAATACGATACTTCCACTCTCATGTCGATACCACACACGAGATGTCTAATATAATTAGTAGTTTATACAAGAGTATCTTTACTAACAGTAACAGTAACAGTATCTTTACTGTTTGCAAGAAACATTTCGTAATAAGAATTTCATTTACCACAGTATAATGATTTTATTATGCGGTAAAAAGTCATTGAAATCCTGTTGAAATTTCATTGCACCGAACGCATTGAATGCTTTACATCGTGCAAATTAGCCTGCGTAATGAATAATAATTGCAACGTTGTTTCAAAATAGTTTATATGTCACGCGTTGATCCTACAATCTAATGTAAATTAGGTTAAGCCACATCTAAATATGATTCAGGTTCCAGTTTCACTTTAATCAACGTATTACGTTCCATTGTGTTAATAATGTTACAATGCCATTATGTGAATAACATGTATACAGGGTTTCATGCTGCAATATTGAATATCGTAATTAACCGGTTAACAATGATTTTCTTTTCGTGAAGTAAATTCGTTTACCTGCAAACATACCATTGGACAATTTACAAAAACGAGATACAAACATAATACAGATCATTTGAATAAACGAAATATTAGTGTGTATAGTAATGAGTAGATGAAATTCAAAATTGTTAGACAATTTTTTAAATTAAAGTCGTCAATGTATATGATTCCTCCTAAGATAAAATCATTAAGCGAAGAAATAAAGTTTCTATTCGTTGCAATCTATGCAAACTATTTTTATTTTGCATAAAGTCCCGCAGTCTAGTTATTACTGATTGATTGCGAGGGCCACGAATTAATTTGTGCACCTGTTAATCTCGTATATTCGTTTTTGTTATGATCGCATAAAGTCTACACAGTAGACTCCCGTATAACGCGATCGGATTCTCGTTTAAAATAAAATACATAAAAAAAACTTTTTAAAAGCCACGCTTATATTAAAATGCACTAAAAAGGAGAAAATAATTTTTTTCCTGGTTCTCCATACAATAATGAGAATCCAGTTAAATGATTAATTTCTTCTGTTATAAAATTAGTGTGTGTGTGTTGGAATAGATAGAAAAATTTAATATAAATTTGAATAAAATCATGAAATTAGTGACTACAAAAACATCGGCTCCGTTACATCGACTTCCGTTACATCGGCTCCGTTACATCGACTTCCGTTACATAACAAAATCACAACCCTCCATAAAGAACTTTCACTTCAATAAAAGCGTGGTGCGCTGAACTATATTGACGTAAATCTTCGTGGGCGTTCCACGCTTTTATTTATTTATTTCAATTTTTCTATCTATTCCAACACACTAATTTTATAACAGAAGAAATTTTGAACTAATTGTTTAAAATTTTGGGGAAAAATATTATTAATCATTTAACTGGATTCGGTATTTTATGGAGAACAACATTTTAATATAAGCGTGGTTTATAAAAAGTCTTTTTTATATATTTTATTTTTTCTACTTTTATTGTCATCGGAAGCAGGCGTGTATACAAAATTTCAACAAGATTGGACTATGGGAAGAGGTTTAAAGTTCGATTACAAGATTTGACGCATACAATAACAACAACACGGCAAGTTAATATAAGCGTGGTAAAAAAAGCTGTACAATATGTATTGTATGTTGCAGTAAATGTACTGTACACGTACAAAACATTGCGTAAGACGACTGTACGCTCACTGCCCCCCCCCCCTCCACGGGAGATATAGATACACAGAGTAATTTTAAACAATTTTCTCATCGCGCTTTATATATGAGAGTCTACTGTATAAGAATATTCGACTGGAGTTGCGTTACAGGGCGAATCAATTGATCAAGCGATCAATCGACGAAAACTCCCGTAACGCGAGCTGCTATTTGAAAAAAATCAACGGGAACGCGTGACACATTCTGTCATCGGCAATGCCAAAGAACAAATTTTCCCACTTCGCCTCGAATTCGAACGAGGCAAATGATTGATCCCTTTTGTTACGGGCTTCTCTCTCGATAAAGTTGAACGAAAGAGTGCAAATAAAACATCCGGCGAGCACCGGCACGGTGCGGCGCTCCTGTCCTACTCCGGCTCTGTGCACGGCTAGTTAATTAATTCGAGTTTGAGATTTCGTGAAACACGGTCTTTGATTCAGCCTTATTTGTCCACGTGATCACGATCTTAGTTAGCCGTGCACCGGATCAAAACAATCCGGTCGTTGCATGCATACGTCATGCGCGTCGAATTGCCTATTCCCGCTCGAACAATTTCGAGTGATTCGATTAAAGCCATCGCGCGAATTCCGGATATCCTCTCAGTGGATTAGGTGCTCTGCATTAGACTCTGATTTTTGCTATCGTGTTCTATCGATTTTCTTGTTCCCGTAACACTGTCCAAATAATTCTTATTATTTCTTTGCGGCGATCAGGGAGACGTTGTTTCAGCTCTAAGCTGAAAGTTTTATGGCCCAGTTACTGCGTAAAATAAAAATCATCTAATGATAAAATTTCCTAATATTATTATTCCATAAAAATCTCGACTATAAACTGACGATGTTTCCTTTAGATTCGACTTGAGGTCATTTTTGATAGAGAATCTGGATCGTTCCACAGAAAATCCGAGACATTCGAGTAAGTATATGGTGGAAGAAATACCGCAGTAAACCGTACACCCATAGTAATAGGTACATTTACCAATACGAGGTCCATGATACACCGTATCAGAAAAGCAAGCAGAAAGGATAATGGCGGCCGTAACCGAGCCTGAAGTGTCAAAAAAAAAATGAGGGAACACGTATCCTAGATGAACGACCGTGGAACTGAATTTATCGACAGTTGTTCGAGGGTGTCCGAGCACCCTGCAAACAGAAATTGCGATCTCGGCGCTTGCTTACCGCGACGACTCCTTCCCTCAATCTTCGCCCCGGTTGATAAAGCGCGATCGACGCGCGGATTCGTTAGCTCAACTGCCCCGTGAATGATACTCGTTGGTTTATCGGATGATTGCCTGTACGACCGTCGACTTCGTCTCTTCATATCTCGGCGACCAATTATTATTCATCATTAGACTGCGGATTTGATTAATTTATGACACTAAAAGATGGATGGAATTTAAAACAAGAAAAACATTAAAACGATTTAAGGACACCCACATGTTATTTTCAATTTGTTACAATTGTTAAAGATAGGAAGAAATTTTTATATGTATACATTTTTATCGGTTCCTGTATCTTGTAAGTGACGAAGAAAATTTTCATCTTGCATAAACATCCACAGTCTATTCGTCATTAAACGTAATCATGGCGACGGTCTCATTATTTACAGCGCGCGAAACTCGTTCGTAAATTCTGTTGGATATATTATTAGAACCATTCGCGCTTTCACGGTGCGTCGAACTTGAAAGAACAATAACGGGAATTCGTGTGGGCTTCACGGAGGCGGACGCTTCTGCTCATTCGATACGTATTAACATACTTCAGAAAATTATACAGAAAGTTCCAGGGTGAGCGGTTCTATTGTGAAATTGGGGAAGTTGTGAATGTCGCAGCACTTAAACGGCCACACCTAGTTACCTATCTGAAATGATCACTTCGAGGGTTATTCTCGCAAACGTTTAATGGATTTCTTTTCGAAACGAGTACTTTTCATCAACTTTTTCGAAGCGAAATCTTAAACGAGAATAAATATTGTCTGCATATTCTAAACCATTTTTACATTTCAAGTTCGGCGAGTCGGAAGAGCATCTTCCTACAAACTCGAAATATTTCAGTTTACGTGAAAGCTCAGTAACTAAGTGGAACATGTGCATAAATAAAAATCTCCTGCATTAGGGCAGCTCTCCTATGCTTCATTACGTTGTTTCGCGAACGAGACTCTTGACTCTTTCCGCTGACAAAATAGTTACTCGAGCTTTCGCATCATGTTATTGCAGAGAACCGAGAAAAGTAGAATCGCGAACGAGAGTGTCCTGACGCTGTAGGAAAGTCCGCGATAGCGTATTTTTCCTGCTGTTTTCGATCTCCATTTGCGCAGCGTAATATCCTGCACAAATAATGTTAGAATATTTCCGTCTACTGCAACCTAAACCTGTTAAGTGAAATTTCAATCGACATATGTAGTACGACATATTTTTCGCGGTTATTACAAAATAAAAAGAAAAGAAAAAGTTTAGAAGTCTATTGTAGGAAACAGGAGATAAATGAAAATGTATTCCTTCTTTTGAACATTTTAACCTGTTGCGTATATCTGACTGCTTAGTCTCGTGGGCGATTTCAAGACGACTTCAATGAACTATTATACCATGACCTTCGGTTGACGTTGACTAAGAAATTGCTATTAAAAAGCCAATATTCAAAATTGATAAAAAGAAAACGGTTTCGTATAATTGATACTGTAAAGTGTAACCAGGAGACTGCGGATCTTTATGCATTTATGAAGAAATTGGCTGGGTGAACTATAAAACGGGAAAAGATTTAAAAGATTCAAGAATGTTGTAATGTTGCTGTTAATGTAACAATGTCGTTAAGGGATGATATCAATTTTTATGTTATCCCTGCTTCCCACAGTCAGCTTGTCTAATAATCAGCTTGATACGAATAAATTAATGCAGACCATTTTTGTTTCACATAAAAATCGGCAGTCTGATTGTTGGTGTTCGCGATGATGTCGGTGCCATCGCTACTCGCCATCACTGCGACCGTCCAGATCCAGATCCGTCGACTAATTCGCAGTGGAGTAACTGTTCGACTGGGCGGACACGGGATCGTCCGATCATATTGTTGAATGAATCCTGACAAGAGAAGAATTTTCCTCGAGAAGCCGTAAAAGTAATCCCGATCCCTCGCGAGCCACTCGGCTACACGTTGCGTTAAAGGCCAACGATAATGGCTGTTCAGTAATTAAGAAAATGGGGAGTCACGATTTCATTCCGGTGTTACAGCACCTGAAAATGTGGTTACTTTTAAAACGTTATTAAATGGTACGACGGAATGGCCTCTTTGCAAATTATTAGCAAGCCATTTCTGGTCGATTACGGTGTATTCCTGACAAATATCGGCGTAAGATTATGACCTGTTCGCAGTATCAATTTTTCTTTTATTTTTAATCATTCGAATCTGAGCGGAGGTATGTTCGATATTGAAAATTATAGTTAGAGTGCGACTTTTATGCATTTACGGATGCAGGAAAAGTAAAAACATTTTCAAAGAATTTGAAAATGATGATTATTGTTTCCGACATAAATTTATTAAGAAAATAAATAAATGTCTTTGTAGTTCCTGCATCTTGCAATTAATACAGATTATTTTGATCTCGTGCTTGTTGAAGTTACAGAACCGGAAGTTAGACAGGCATTCATGTTTCTCATTTAAAATTCCATTAGAGCACAACTAAAATGAAAATTCTACAATTTCGAAATTTTATGATTTTTCCAGTTTCTCCGTGTTTTGCATAGCGAACGAATTATGCAAACAGTCGTGACCAAACTTAAAATTTTAAACTTCTACTAACCACTGTTTTTAATTCTCCGTTTAATATTAAAAACTCCTCCACTTTTCCAACCGTTTTTCTGAATTTCTCGCTTTTCTGTTGGTTTTCATTAATTCTGCGATAAATGTATCGCATGATAAGGTCGATTAATTATCAGATCTCATTATACTCGTATAAATATAGCAGGGACCTGTATTATGGAACTTTTTAATAGGTTGATCCTCAAAGGTATGAACTGGAAATAACAAAATTAAATATCTTTAGATTTTTCGCAATTTTTAAACATGTTCTTTGATAAAAAAAAGAATTATTCACAACAACCACACATCTTACACAGGAAAGATGGCCCTTCCAAATGATATTAACGCGATTTATCGAAAAAATTTGTTTCACCCCGTGTGATGTTACGAAGTTGCACAAAACTTTTGTTAACCGTCAATGTTGTCTTTATCTCGCTATAAATTTGTAAAGAACCAACACAGCACAAGTTTGAAGCAGAGCATCTGAAACTGGAGGTTTCACGCTTTCAAACCATTGTTTGACAATATCGATACAGCAATTTTGGCCGGAGTTATGATCATGTAAACTGGTAGCAATTTTTCGGGTTCGCAGAGGTGATCGCATAATTTTTTTGAGGAGTGTATTTCACATGTACCCGTTGTACTCAGAATGACGCGCATTAAGGTACACGTATGTAAATACACTCAATACACGTTCAAAACCACGATCTTTAGTATCAAGTTCCACGTAACCAGTTACGTAGAAAACGGAGTGCGAGAGAAACTGAAGGTTAATTGGTTAGGATTGTTCGGGTAATGTTATAAATGTAACGAAATCTGAGGATAGTATTGGTTGACATGTGTGTAAGTGTAGTGTGTACATCGATGTTGGTCCCATCTCTAGTTACGAGTGCTATTAGCGACGTCAATCGGAATAGCGCTGCCACAACGACGAAGTCACACTTCGATGACGAGCTTTAATTGCTTTAGGATGGAATTTCTCGACGAACTAGCGAATGGAGCTCCGGACGATACACCGGTATTAAATGGATTTTATCGTCTCGTCACTGGATTAATGCCGAATTAGCGTGCCTATCGACCAACAGCCTCGTCGTAGCTCAACGAATTAAACGCCGCGCCGGCTTCAATCTGTTTACTTAGTAGACTAATGGCAAACAAGCATTCTTCGATAGTGCACTCTACTTTTCTCATAAATTCTAACTACTCCACTTTCCTTGAACAATGACTATAAAATCGTCGTTTCCACTTCTTTATTAATGTACTCTGAATTTTTCTTAATTCCGCTGTACGAAATGGAACCCTCTTTTATACTGATAAACTTAAATTCTATGAAGATTAAGAAGGATTATTTTTCTGTGAAGTATCAACAAGTTTTTAATTGGAAGTTTGAGATTGATACTGGAGAATTGTTATTCATTTTTGTATAAAGCATTACAATCATCGGGGCTATTAGAAGTGATGAAAATTGTTTAATGCTGCTTGAGACATCGTAAAAATAATACTTCTTTAAAAAAAAGAGGAGCTGGCCATATTTTACTTTTAGCTACACTTTGCTTCAGTCTCTTCTAAGTCTTCATTAGTCTCAAATGGATGGTTTAAAAGGTGTTCCTCTAATTTTGAAGAAAAGTGGAAATCGCATGGGAACGTGTCTCGATTATTAAGGTGGGATTTCCTAGGCAGTTTTCATAGCTCCTAAATATTTTCATTAATCTGATACACTGAAGTGACTAATGCATAAGACGACCTTAACTGTAACTGCAGTTTCTCGGTGAATACACGTAGCAGAGATGTCAAGCAACAAGTGATCGCTTGCGGCGCTTCGCCACTGCTAACCACAGCTAACGATAAATATCAGAAATGAACTATATTTTACAACGTTTCTGCCCATAATTATTCATTATTTCACATCGTATTATTTTCAACTAAACTAATTCAATGTAATTTCTACGATATCTTCCAAAATCAACTGTTGGACAGCGCTTGTTATTTCAACATTATATGGAATTCATTTAGTGTTAATATCCTTCTCCTTCAAATATCTCGAAACAAGAAATATATCAGTGATATATCGGGTTGGCAAGAAAGTATATATATAATTTCTGTATTTTAAGGTTAAATAAAAATTTCTTTAAGCAATGAACTTTAATCGATCAAATATTTTCCATTTTTTTCGATGATCTTTTGCTACCATCTTTCTGTTAGCTTAATAAAGTTATTGTCTACAATATTTTCGTAAAGATGCAACAGCTACATATTGAATAACAAAATTGGGTTTCATTTCCCCTTAACATACCGAAATTACTTTCTTGCCAACCCAATAATAATATCACTTAGACCATTTTCATAATTATTGACACGTTCCAGCTAAAATAGCTAAAGTTAATTCCATAGCTGTCTCGTCTTTGCTAACGACTAGTCTACCATTATACAAATAAAGATTTGCGACATCAATTAAACGACTAAGTCGAAATTTCTTTCTCTGTTAATCATTCTAATAAGCTGACAACAGCATGAAAAATGCGCCCTGGTTGAAAGCATTACTTTTCATTTACTAGCATACCGGAGGCCGAAACAATTAAAGTGTAGGTGTAAACGGAATTAAACGCTAAATATTTAGCTGAACAGACTAAATGATTGCAGTACATGCCGTTAGCAAAGGAAATGTAAAAAATTTGTCCTGTAAATGTATTTTTAGCTTGTACATAAAGCGTAGTCGTTCAGGAATCTGCATATTTAAAGCGCAATGTCCGGAATTCGTCGCGAATCTTATGTATGCGCTCTATTATATCTTGCTCCTTTTTATACATTCACAATTTTACTATAATAATATAATTTACAGTTTTTCCCAAATATCTACTTTTGAATCCGAATTAGAAAAATGGTAGCTTCTACATTCTAAATTGATATTTTTGATCAACCCACAACAAAATGAAAATGGCTACTTTTTCGTTTCTCAGGCATTTTTATCGAATCATATTTACATTCATAGATCTTCATAAAATGTTTCAATTCAATTTTGAATTTTTTAATCAGTTCAATTATTTAATAAAATGCTGGTATACGACATTAAGTACTGCCAGGCATTAATCCAATTAATAATTACACCAGTATTTTCAGCGTTCCACAGTAGGCGTTGGCTGTCACCCCGAATTAACTTCATTACCGAAAGATTCATTCCTGCGCATATGGTTGTGTTCTCATATGAAACGGTTGCCATACTGCAAAATGCAAATAGTTAAATTACAAATTCATCATGCATAACGTGCTCCAGAACCTGCGTACTACTGAAATTCGAGATAGGACTATTATCGAAATGCCAACAACATGTCGCAATAAAAGCGTTCCGATAAATAATCAAAGAATAAATCGTGACCTTTTTGCGGATTCGCAAAATATTCGTAAAGGAGAATTCATACGGAACAACGATTTTCCGAAGACGTAGCGTTCGACTTCAACTGAAATTCGAGGGAAAAGAAAACGTATCCAATGTAATAGGTTGTTCAGTCAGTCGTTTCGTTTTCTCAAGGGAAAATGAAGTTCAATTTTTTACCATTTACAACGAGTTTTATGACATTTTGTTCTATGATCTGTTCAAAATTTCAGAATACTGTGCTGTTATGTATTTTTAATGTAACGAAGTCGTTAAGGGGTGAATTCAATTTTTATTTTATTCCCGTTTCCTACAATAAGAGAAACGAAATTACTTTCCGAACGACCTAATAATAAGAATACTAACTTGACGAACTTGACGCGACGTTTACAAAATTCGATTGGCGAACACCGTGTCTAGAACTGTGCAGCTAATTGAACTGCCTGCAATGTTCCAGGTTGTTGTGCTTTGAAAGCTCGATTTTTTAGTTAATTGGAAACAGAAAAAAAGGTGTAAATAAAATGTATTTTTCCTTTCAGTCATGTTGATGTTTCAATCAAGAATTTTTTAATAGACCTTTTGACGACAGTTTCAAGATCGACACGTCATTGTAAACTTTCAATCGAACATTTTTGAATAGACCTGTTTACAGTAGTTCCATAAATTTCTAAAATAAAGCATTGTATTAAAATCTTCTTAAATTCAATCGAACAAAACGTTGTAGTCACGTGATTATGAACAGCATGAAAATTAACTAAAACTCGTAGCGGAGTTGGGCGAAAATTTAATCAACGATTGACGAATTTCTACTTCAATCGTTAATCGCAATTAACTAAATGAAATACGGAATCAAAACTGTATGCATACCAAAAAAAATGTAAACTGAGTTTTTGTTGAGATATATTTCTGTCAATTCTCCATCTCCGCTCTCTGTCCCCCTCTCTTTCCATACTACAATTTATGGATAGACCGTGTGGCGATTATATTGGATGACGATGAAGTTCGTTCATATTTGGGCACTTTACCCTACAGATCAATCAATCAATCTTGATTAAAATTTTAATTGATTAATGCCCAACTCCGACTCCTAGCCTGTTGCAATGATAACAGGAATGTGTACCTTTCCAAATCTTACCTATTTATAGACACAAATAGTAGTCAGAAAAATTAGTATCTGTAGTCACGAGAAAATTATCATAAACAAGCAGCGTGAATACCCAGCTATAACGAAACGGTGCAATTATGTCATGTGTTAGGAAAAAGTCATGCCGTATTTGTGAAGATTACAGTATTACAAACACGCGTTTCCATATATCTGCATAGTGGGATTCAAGCGGGAAAACGACAGAGTCGAAAACAGATGACGAATCGATGTTCTTAAATCGAGAGCCATACCTGGTTGAATTATTCCAAGAAACATAATGGCAAAATGAGCCCGATGCGCGGATAGCATAGTGATTGGAAATAGAAGCGGTACAAATGGAAATGTGGAACAGTAAATATATTTCATTGAGATTAGTTATGGTTATTGAACGAAGTTTGTGGAACGAACGCCGAAGTTCGATGGACGAGAATCACAAATCATGAGAATGAAATTTTATTTGATACGCGTAGAATTTCGGAATTTGTGCAACTCACTGAACGTCCCAGCGGACTTTTCACAAAAGAGTCTGTTGAAAGGAAAAAATCGTGTTAGAACGTAGAATTCTATATGTAAAGTATTTTTTAAGATTGTGATGCAGTCCATCATTTAATTTCAGTTATTTCGTATAAATACATTTATTTCTGATGATCTCGCTTCTCCAAATGATGTAAAAAATGTTATGTAGGTCATGATAACTGATATTGTGTATATTTCAAAAGGCAATCAATATGAAAAGTATAAATATTTGACGTAAACGTGCAACGCGGTCTGTTTTATCAAAATATGGTCCGAGTTCTATCTTGACATTGACGTTCAGAATTTAAGAAATTTCTAATCGCAACACACCTTTCTCATTCTCCTTTTATGTGCAATCAATATCAGCAATATTAGCAAGGAATGTCATAAAACTGTAGGAAACTTATAAAATCGTTGCCATAAACATTGATCGTCTATTCTTCGATTTGTTTGCCATATTGATAGAAACGAACAAGTAAAGTGTGCAAAGTATTTCATGAGCAATTGCTTTTTTATCTGTAATGTGCTATATTTACATATTTATCTCGAGGAACATTCTTTATTTAGAATTTATCTTACAGTCTTTGAAAAATTAATTGTGCAAAGTGTGTGGTGGTTCTGAATCGAAATTGATAAAAAAAAATCGGTTTGTGGCGATCCAATTGTGGTTCATTAATATACAATCGTAGTCTGTGAGGAATATAAATAATCCATCAACGTCTGCGGTTCGCAATTTATTTTTAATCTGTCCGTAAGCTTTTAAATTTTTGCAGATTAAAATGGTTCAAACCGGAGAAAATAATAGGTGTGTACGTCGAAAATAGTTAAATACGTTATTAATTTATTTATAAGTCACACTAAAAAGCGTGCGAATATTTAAGAAAAGTACTTCACACTACCCTCCATACGTTATTCACTTTTTTCTAAGCGTGAGAGACATTACAGCGCTAATATTTATATAAAGTATTATACTAATGTATGCTATCTATATAGCATACATGGTTTACAGCATCAATAAGTAAATAGATAAAAGTACTTCATAAGCTGGCTGCGGATCTTTTGCAAAATAAAAATATTCTGCACCGATTGTGGGAAGCAGTAGCGTTAAATAAAAATTCATTTCACCCCTTAAATGGTCTTTTCACGTTGGAAACAACATGCCAATATTTTTAGATTTTTTATATTTTATTAAATTTCCTTTCATTTCAAAAGTACTATGGGGCCTCAAACATCCCGACACGCTAATGGAGAATTTAGATCGGTAATCAACTACCCCTGTAATAAAATAGCCATTTTCATTCGTTTGCCAGTTTTATAGGTACTTCTGGAGTTCAGAATTTCTTTCCAGCAAACAAAACAGCCACAATCAACTACATTAACACAAATGAGGTTTCTAATATTTTGTTTACAAACCGACGACGCTGTCTACTACATTAGAGCGAGTGCCGCCAATATCATTACGTTTGTAATCAATACGTAAAAGTACCAATAAGTAAATATGAATAATATCAATAAGTAAATATTTCTATTACTTTAGAAATCCAAATTTGCAAATGGTTGGAATCTGCTCGACCTCTAGCCATAACATTTTTTTTACAGTTACAGAGATTAAAATGTCTCAATCCCGAAAAATGTCGTGGAAGGGAAAAGAAACTTTGTATTTTTTGTATGGCTACATTTATTTCAATGCTTGCATATTGATTACAAACGAATCAAATTTTATTTCATCTAAATAGAATCGCGTAACATTCATATTTGCTAGACTTTGTTTAAATCTTCATCGCCAGTCTGACTCGTTAAAATATGGCAAGGAATTAACAAGTGTCAGAGAATCCAAAACGCTATAAACAGAGAACTGTCTTGCACATAAAGGAACAGTCTAGGTAAAGCTAGAACGAAATTTTCATTTATTTATGTAAAAGAATAAATAGAGTGCTAAGTTGATTTGACGTCAGTGTGCCAGAGTATCTGCGTAAATGATGTCAGAGGATCCGGAAAGGTTTGAAACGCCTCGCCAATTTTCTCTTAAAAGATCCTGAAAATAATATTCGTTTACTATCAATAGGCTAAATTGGCATTTAGTTGAGAAGCTGGAAGATGCGGGAGCGCGGAAGTCGCTACATTTTCATGTGTTTGGCTAGCTTCGGAGACATTTTACAGTGGGTACAAAATTGGTAAAGAAATTAAAGAACGAATTCATCAAATTGTATCTATTCTTCACCATTTTCAGCTGAAGACGCCTGCTCCTAATATTAACCACGTTCGGGTGAAGCTAGAAGGAAATAAATTTCATTTGTTTATGTAAAAAAATAAGTGGCTAAGCTGATTTGACGTCAGTGTGACAGAGCAGGGAATGTTATAACGCCTCGCCAATTTTCTTTTAAAAAATCCTGAAAATAAATATTCGTTCACTAGGTAGTACGACATTATTTTCGAGAGAGATCGAGATAAATCTTCATGGAAAATAAAAAGTTCCGAAGTGAATTGTGTAGAAAACAGGAGAGATAAATGAAAATGTATTTCTTCTTTTAAACATTTTAACTTGTTACTTATATCTGACTGCGTAGTCTCGTAGGCGATTTCAAGACGAATTCAATGAACTATTATACAATACTATAACCTTCTTCACTTGACTAGAAATTGCTATTAAAAAGCCACTATTCTCTACTTTCTCCGAAGAAATTTGATTCTTCATGAGATCGATAAAAAGAAAACGATTTCGTATGCATAATTGATACTGTAAAGTGTAATTAGCTTGATAATGGATTAACAGCCTTGCAATAACAGTGATTAGAACTTTAAATTTTATCCCCAAAAATGTATTAAAAAATTGTATAAATATTTACCCAACCGAATGATTAAAGTCGTTTATCGATTAATTCTGTTATATTTCAAGTTTTCCGTTAAGTGTGCTATCATTTTGTAACTGTATATTTCGATAACAATTCTACTTCATTCAATAAAAATAAATAAGGTAGTGAAACTTCGTGTCATTTCATTCATATACGTTAAGAAAAACTCGGTAAAAATATGTGTATAAAAAAACTTGAATTTCTAATGTTTAATAAACAGTAGTTACATTAATTTGAAAGTGTGCTGTCTTTTCGTCCCGGAGTGCAATAGTAAAATAAAGTGCGATACCGCAATAATACGGTACATTTACCGTATCGATAGGCTAAATTGGCATTTTGTTGAGAAGCTGGAAGATACGGGGGCTCAGTAGCCGAGGGTTAAAGAGGGAAATCGGCTGGTGGAGCTGTGCGAGCTCCTCGGCGGTAAGCCGCGTCGAGCGGCGTCGAGGCGAGTCGGCACGGCCGGCTATAAAAGCCCTCTTGCACCGAGCCGTCGACGTCACACGTCGTTAGTACTCTGCACGGTGAGGAACTCCCGGCGTACCACCTGTTATCCCAGGACGAAACTGCTCGGTTATCATCCGCAAACGAGATATCGTGATCGACGAATCCTTTGATCCAACACCGCGAGCCATCCGCATCTACGAACGAACCGGAAGTTGCATTGTTACGTCCGAGGCTCGACAAGGGGAAGTTCGTCTTCGATTCACCAGGACCGCTGCGGGTTCCCGCACCTTATTTAACTATCCCGCCGATTGAAGAATTATTTCTGTGACGAAGACTGTTCGACGTCAACGCTATCAACCTCGACAACCTGCCTACTCAAAAGGTAGGTGATCCGCCGACGCTTATTGTCGTTTTTCAACGTCCCCGTGGCTCGTAGGGGAGACCGAGTAATAAATGGTGTTAGGCTTTCGGGCTCCATCATTCTTGTCAGGCCCAAATTTCTTTTCTTTTCGGTTTATAGCTGATTTTACATTGTTCAACGCGAACTGGATTACGGATTTTCACGAACTCACGTTTTCGATGATTCCGCACGTGTGAGCAAATTTATGCTCGCTGGCAGCGCAGCGGTTTGATCTATTGAAGCGTGCTAATGTTGTTAAACTTTGTACGGCGAAGTTCGGCCGTTTCATTTGCCCTGTGAAACAGTGATTTCGTGGCCGAGCATTCTTTCGGTCGACTGCTGCGTCCTTCGGTAACGAACGTTTTCTCATCTTGCAGATATCTAATGTTGATACTATGCCTAACTCGAAAAGTCAAAAGTGTAAAGAACATTTGCGAATGAAGTGATTCGTTTCTTAAGTCACTTATTAGTAGACAGCGGATCTTTATGCAAAATAAAAATGTTCTACGTGAATTACAACAAACTGGAGTGACGTTTATTTCCTTTCTTAGCTTGCTTAACAGATTGAAGATAGCATAACAGTGTTTTCAAATTCTTCTATAATGGTTTTACTGTTTTAAATTTCATCTACCCATTTTTCCCATAAATGCATAAAATCCGCTGTCTACTTATTACCGATCAATCGTTGTATTCAGTAACACGCTTAGTCATCATAAAAGTTTTGAGTATATGTGTATTCGTTCTTAAAATATTACAGAATCGTTTAGGATAAACATTTCCGAAATTCTTGATTTCACGACAACATTTTTCGTACCTCGAGAAGTACACGTTGGTCACCGTAGATGGTACCAATTAAACAGGAACGTGAGCAATGTTTTTCGTTCGTCTAACTGAAACACATCGCAACGGGAATAAGTGGGTCAATCGTATTGACAATGAATTCTTTTTGTTGGGTATTTTCAGTATTTCCAGCTCGTTACAGAGATACGTTTTATGTTTGAGGTTCGACCAAACCGGAAAAATGGAAGAACAATGAACACAAATGAATACTCGACAGCAACGTTCGTGTGTTTCGGTGAACCAGAGAGTTTACATAGAGCACAGTTTTACGTGATCGGCGAATGGGTCGTTAACCTTACGGAATTTTGTAATTTTTCAACTGTCCATTTTGTTCGATCTTTATTCTCCATGTTCGCTAAACAGCATCATACTCTTGTCGGAAAATAGCAAAACTGCTAGAGATTTCCGGTTTTTTGGATAGTTGTAAATTGAATTACATTTGAGACATACAAACGCGCATTAAAACTATAACAAAATTGTTGAACATACGCGTTTTATTTCATCTTGATGCTATAAACTATGAAACATGATATGAATCAACACTGTCGCGATACTTGCCGGAGCAAATGGCGACAGCGTTAATTAAACGAAGCGTTTAGAAGATTTGATTAGAAGATATTTCTGTTTAATATCCCCATAGTTCTATAGTTTTTGGAATAACGGGAGGGAGAGCAGACATTTCACCATCTGTTGTGGATTGCAGCGACGAGATTAGGCGAACGGGCCAGGCGCATGATTTTACCTCCAGGTTTCCTTGGCCGGCCAAGGTGGTTCAAGTCGACGAGATGTACAAATGATTACGAATTTACGAATGATTCCTGCCGCCCGCGGGTTTGTCGTTTACGTGTGGAGTGGCGCGAGTGGTCATGTGGAATTTGAGTGCATGTAATTAGTGTATACTATGAACTCCGTGCGTTTACGATGTTAGGACGCTGCTCACCAAAGTCTGATTTTACGACCCCCTAACTCCGTGTCTAACTCGAGATCATTGGAGAAGACGGTTGTAGAATCGCTAGTAAATTACTCTTAATAAAAGATTTGAGATTCTTCAGGAAGATATTAAAGGTCAGGGGCTAGCTATAACTATATGAAAAGAATGATTATATGAAATTTTCATTAATTAGATTCACACATTAAAATAAAGTAAAGTTAAAATTGCAAATACATAAGCTTGAATAATGGATACTGAAAGAATAATAAAGTATTTATAGAAAGTAAATGAATGAATATTTTATTTGTATTAATTAATCTCATCCATACAATATAAATCTAGTTCATAAAGATAAAGAAAATGAAAGATTCTACACACAGAAAGAAGCTTGTAGACTCCTCAAAATTAGCTAAGAAAATTATTGGCAGTGTTTGAAAAACAGTGGAAGCCGAAACTATTAGAAACAGATTGAAATATTCCGAAACTATTTATTTTCGGGATCACTTGGAACGATTGTCGAACATTATCGAGTGAAATGTGTACATCACTATGACGTGTACAAAACAATTTTAGTCCGAATAGGATTAACAATGATTGTAATAACGTTTTCCCGAATACGCAAAGCCACGATCGATAGTTCACGCGAACCAACCAGAGACAATTCGCCCGAAGGATTCGGAATCTTGGAATTTCACGTTAATCTGTATTCCTGTGTTGAATTGTAAAATTAATCTTGTAAACGAACTTCTCTCGAAGCCCTCAAGCTTTCTTACTCCGCAAAGGAACGGTAATAAAAGACGTCTTCGAACACGCGAACTGAATCTTACGAAATGATTACTTCCCGTTGCCGTTTCTTACATATTAATTGCGTCAACGCTGTCACGTTTCGTTCGCAAGCGCACGGGATGTTTAAACTTATCTAATCTAATAAAACCGTTCAACTTCGAGTGCCGCCGAAGTAGACGCAAAAGTATACATAGAATGTAACGATACATAGCAAGTTTTAATCTGCCGTACAGACTTCTGCTATATTAAGTAGCTTCCATTTCAGTTTTACTTTTTTGAAACATTTATTCTGCACGACTAAGACGTTTCTATCTCAATTTCACTTTTAGAGATTTATTTATTTCGCGAAAGCAAGAAACTGCTATCTCGTTTTTACTTTTACGAATTTATTTATTCGTTGAAAGCGAGCGAGATACTGCTACTTCCATTTTGCTTTGACGAATTTATTTGGTTACTTTCACGAATTCATTTGTTTGATTTGAAAGTGAGCAGTTTCTCTATTTCGTCTTTACTTTTGCGAATGAATTGATTTATTGATATTATTACATTTTTATTCTCCGCCTACCACAAATGCTAGAAAGATTTTACGTTCTTCTTAGCGCAGAAATAAGATTTATTTGCAATACAGCAACTAATAGTTGGATTGCGAATGTTCATGCAATTTTTAATTTTTGCAGGCAAACTTCAAGAAAGTGGGAGCAAATAAAAAGGTTATTTTCAGTGTTAGTAGCCCTTATAGATCTAAAATAAATCAAAATCGTATTAAATTCCGCGTAATTCTATATTCTCGCATTTTTTAAATATTTTTAGAAACCATAAATGCATGAGGATCATCAGTCTAATAGTATAGAGATGCAAATTCGTACGTTCGTTTGCTCTGGAAAACTTTGCCCTTTGAGCAGCCAACAATAATTCTCGCGAAATGTGCGAAAAAAGTGGAAGGTATAATTGATTCGGCCATTGGGGCCGTAGACGTTTGCGATACTTTACGACTGTAGAAAAAAAGAGCGGGGTATTTATACGATACATAAAGCCAGTGAGCTTCATTCATCACTTCTATCGAGGGTTTCCGTTAAACAAATAGCGAGGGAACGTGACACGGTGGAAAACGTTTTCTCGGAGAATCGCTAATCACTTTCGGTGATTTACCGTTATTTCCGGTCCCCATTCAAGAGTGACTCATTCCTACAATTTCACGTTTCGTCGGAGGAAGCTACGTTACACGCGTCACACGCGTGTCCCCCGGATTATTTGATTTTCCCGTTTTAGCATCTTACTTCAGCAGTCTTATACCTGCTAATTAACGCAGGAGGTTAACGATCAGCGGCGCCGCGTTGATTCGCGTGATATCGCGTTGCGTGCTCGAAAGAAAGAAATCTTGTTGCACCGTGAATAATAAATTCATCCGACTTAGCCTCGTCGCATGAACTCGCTCGCCTTTACAACGGATTCTAATTTCGAGAAAGGCGACGACGATATCCCAGATTGCCAATTATAAGATTGGACTCTCCGCTCGCGGTGCACACCGATTACCTTTCTTTTTTCTCTTTGAAATAAATAATCGATGACACACGGTCTTCTGTATACCTACCCTCTGGGGTTATACGAAGCGTTTTGCCAAAAGTTCACAGGTACAACTCCGTTCGTAAATATTACACAACCTTTTAACAAGCTTTCCCACGATGTTTCGAGTTCATTCCATGCCACGAACTTCGCAAGTGTCCCGATTATTTAAAAATTTATAGCAATTTGTTAGAAACACGTGCAGGCGAAATATGAAACGATGAAATTCGGACGGAACGTTTATATTTTCCATAAAAATCGACGGTCTAGTTTATCACAAAAGATCTCTTTGCTCGTCGACGTTGCGTTAGCAATAAACGAGACTCGTCTTCCGCGGAGTTGCGCTAACTTCAGAGTTGTGCTAATTCAATTACGCAATTGAATTACTTCGTATTTCAATTATATAGTAATTCAACTACGTCGTAACTGAATTACGTAATTCAAACCTTTCAATTAATTCAATTACTAAGTATTTTAATCAGATGTGTAATTGAAATACAATATAATTCAAATGTAATTCAAATACAGCTCTCTCCAAATTATAGCCCAGAATTTTGTTTACGAGAACTTACTTATTGTTTGCTGTCTGTGCGGCGTAGTTTCTTTTTCCAGTTTTCTGGTACTTATTATGTCGTTATTTTCTTCTTTAATATATATCGTAACTATGCACAACTCTGGGCTAAGTTAAATACATTGTAATTTAATTACATTGTAACTGCATTACATAATTCGAACCTTTCACTGAATTTAATTGTTACTTATGCGAATCGTGAGTGCAAAATCTAAATGCAATATAATTGTAATACAATATCTGTTATATTGTTTTTAACCGATTAACCATATATATTAACAAAGAAAATAAATTTCTATTTTACTCCAGTTTGTTATAATTCAGGTAGAACATTTTTATTTTGCATCGTGAAGAGTGTTCTTTTTCAAGCCTCTTTTTTTCGAGATTATTTTTGATCAAACAATTTACGAATAACACCTGTTATCTCTCTTACATATAATTCATAATTACACTGTATCTAGTAATTGTATTTCAATTGTAAAAACGAATTACATCGTAATTTCGTTGAATTAAAGGTCGGAATTACAAATTCCATTGTAATTTCATTGCATAAGAGACCAGAATTCAACACAATTAATTCAACACAATTAATTCAACACAACACTGATCTTCCGACCTGAAGCTGAAATGAAATATAGTAAAATGTTAAATAAAACGAATTCGTATAAGGCGCACGGGAGAATCGGGCTATAAAAGAAAGGTCCGTGTAAAATGTTGGCTTAAACTATCCCCGTTTTATTCGCGCGAGGGTTCTACCGTATGAATGTTTTATGCGAGCTGGAACGTCGGGCAAAGTGTTGAGCGTGCTTGTTAGCTGTCAGAAACATCGACAGCACTTTTAGAATTTTATTCTTAATATAAAACGTAATTCTTTGAAAGATGGCTCGTCTTGTGGATGGCACGGTGTTAAATCTGGATAAAAACTAACGTGGGTGTACAGCCAGATCTAAAATATAATTCCATTTGAAAGAGTTTTTCAACGTTGCTAGAGACAAGTTGAAATGTTACGCGGCATCTGCTTCGGCGAAGTTCCGCCGAAAAAGCGACGCTATTAAAAGATCCGCGATCTAATAATAATGTAGTGGTAATCCACGGGCTTTAAATCAAGTTTAGAGCACTGTTTGCCGACGGATTAAAAAGATCATTACATTCCGAGTTATCGTGGTTTCTCGCGGTATTGCATGAATATGTGACATCGGGGTGATAGCGTGCGATCGAACACAACGATGATTCAGTAAAACAAACAGACCGATCTCGCGAGTCACGTTTATCGTAAATAGATCTTTCCTTCTCCTCTCGGCGATTGGATCGAGGCCCAATGGGACCCGTGGACCACAACCCATGTAACCCTTATGGCTTCCCATATACCATACGCCGAAGAATATTGGATCGTTCTCGATTACGCTGGAAAATCTGTATCGCGGCCGTACGTTCCGATTGGAAGTCGGCGACTTCTATCGTCGATATCCTTTTTTTATGCGCACGATTTTTGATTTTTTCCCGTCGCATTCAAACGTCATTTGAAACATCGATAGAACAGAACTGACCGACAAAAGTGGTCGTCTATCTGGAAACGTGATAAAACGACGCCAAACTGCTTGTTATTCCTGAACGGTGCACTTCAACATTTTGTTCTACTCTTTTGGAGTTTCGGTTTTATTGTTCGTGGTAATAATACCACGATTTATTTTCACTCTGACTGGCTTTCGCCCGAGTAACTTCTCCACGGTTGGTGTCTTTTTTATTTTACACGGAAGTGTCCAGAATTGCGTAGAACTACAATTGAGTCACTTCACGCATTATAATTACAAAGTGATTCAATTATATTGTATTCGATTATTTGGTAATTCGGAATTCAGTCGCTTTTCGTTCAATTAAATTATTAAATTACAATGTAATTTTCGATGTTACAATTGAAATGCAATTACAAAGTACAGTGAAATTATGAATTATATATCAGAAAAATAAGAGGTGTTACTCATAAATTCATATTGTGCGATCAAAGATAATATGATTAATTGGTTCAAAATATCACAAAATTTTTAAATACTTCTAATGTTTTTACTGTTTTAACTTACACCTACACATTTTTGTAATAAATATATAAAATCCGCTGTCACTTATGCGGTCATATTCACCGATGGCAATTGTTGGCAAGTTTTAAATGAATTTCAATGAACACATTTTGCTCAAACATCTTGTCACTAAGATTGCGGCATTTTCGAAGGTTGGTCATCGCGCGCGCGCGTCGCATGAGACACAATCCTCGTAAACATAAACGTAAAATTGAGTTGCCTGTGAACGCGAAACGGAAGAAACACGGATAAAAACGGATAATATTTTTCGCATTAAGCGAGTAATGTACACGTTGAGTAATTCACATTATATTGTATTTTAATTACACTCACGATTCGCGTAGTTAGCAATTAAATTCAGTGAAAAGTTCGAATTGTGTACTGGAATTACGATGTAATTCAAAAGTATATAAAATGCAACGTATTTAAATTAGCACAGCTCTCTGGAAATGTCATGTTTATAATCCCTAAATCTTTATTATCCTGCAATGGACAATAACAATAACTATAGAAACGTTTTGTGCGGATGCGGGGCAGAATTCGATGTTTCATTATGCGCTCTGTGTCCGCCCTAGACGGAAAGTTGAAGGAAACGCGTTAAAGGATTTCTTTGTTGCTTGTCACTAGAGCTTACGATTCTTCGTAGGGTACACGGGACTTATGAGGATCTTAATACGTCACGACGAAGAAGTTATTCGCTGCTGTTTGAAAAGTTGGCCAAATCCCCCGTATCTTCGGGCATATAAATCGAATATTGTTCGATCGGACCCTCCCGAACGACACATCTGGTTTGTTTCTCTTAATACCGTATTGATCGCTGTCACGTATACGCGATCTTCCTTTAACGTCTATTTATCTCTCCGATCAGTTGGATTGCTTTGTATTTCTTGGACTTCTAATTGCGTACAATCGCAATTATCTTTTATGTAGTTTCTGAACCGTTATAATTAGTTATCTAATGGCCTTATTACACTCGAGGACTTTGTACTTACGTTTATGGAATTTTTGATCTTTCGAAACTTGCAATGGAAGAATGATCGAATCTCTTATCCTATTTCGTCTAGTAAAAACATTATGTATTTTTTTTTTCATCATAAAAATCTACACATCTTGCTGTGCTTCACTTTTAAAAATCTGTATCTATGCTGAATGAAATGAAGGGATTAAAAGCTTGTAACAAGGTATTTTCACGGAAACTTTTACTCGTAAAAATTCGAATAAAGATAGCTACGCTGAGAATATAATTCGCATAATTTCGACGTAGCAACATAAACAAGCTTGTCAGTGATTAAAAGAGTTCCTCCCCGTCCTCGGTAAATTACTACATATTCATTAATTTAAAACGATAGCGTAGAAGTTAACTCTGTTAGGAGCCTATCAAAGTTTTTCACTCGGCCGATATGAAATACTGGATTTTCACAGCTGCGAAGTGATTAACAGTCTACCGCTTCAAACGTAATTAGTACCTCGTTGAGGTCCACAAAGGAAACCGGACAAGTTTTGTATGAAACGAACCATTAAAATGTTAATAAGGAAAAGCTTTTACTTGTGCAATTAAAATGATTGAAATCGTCATTTTAGACGGACAATATCTCTATGTATTCCGAATCGAAAAAATGTCACTTTTTAGTTTCTAATTAGAAGCAAATGAAACTCGCCGTTTAATTAATACGATCCGCGGCGGGACTAGTTATTTCCGACTTAACCGAATAAGAAAAAACGACTCGTCGACAGCGGCGGCGGGTAATTCAAATACGACACCGAATTCCAAGAGCACCGGCAAGTACCCAACAACTGCTGTAAGTCGAAATGTAATCGGAAGCTTGATTCTTATTTCCCGTTAAGTTCGCTTCGCGTCTGTCTGTAACTGGAGGATTCTTCAAGCTCTCTGTGATAAAGACCTCGGGAAACTCGTCTTTTCCTTGAACAGAATGCCAGCTGAAGACGATATGTCTCTCGAAACAGATTACCAAACCGATCTCCGTTCCGTACGAATCGCTATCCTCTTTTCAGCGAACTTGACTCGGAGTTTTCCTCGTGTAAACTCGTTCAGAGCCCAGGAGTCCTGGCCCAGGACTCAGCTTGTGCCCATAAGCCTGTGGTTATCAGGAAGAATCATGTCACATACTTTCACTTTAAATTGCATTATTGTTTTGAGCCTTCCGAATTTGTTTTCATAACTTTTTTTCTGGTAAATGTGTAATTTCTATACTATACAGCTCAATTGACAGATAAACTCAAATTTTTTGAAATTGTGACATGCGGCGTTCTTCCTTGCAACCACAGAATTATGAAAGTGGTCTAAGTGAAAATTGAAAAGTTCAATTCAATTGAATTTTAAAGAATACAACTTTATTAATTTTTTTTTACGCTCCGCCTTGCAGTACAGTTTGCGACATCCATGAAAATCCGGCACGAACTGATGCAGTCATCTGATATTTAGCTGAACAGACTTTCATAATTATGGGCACACTAGGCCGTTCTGAATTTGCAAAAATTCCTGATCGGTAGGCGAACGGGGAAGCGTAGGACGAGGGGATTAGAAGAGAGTCCATTGGATGGCTCGCAAGGATTTAATGAGACGGTTGTCGGGGAAAGTGGGCGAAAGTTGGAAGAGCCCAGCGTTAATCCAATTTCTTTCGGATCCGGATCGGGAACCCGTCGAAACTTTAGTGAGCGTGTAACGCTGCCGATCGATTTTCCATCGGTGGAGAACGGTTCTCGAGATCTCTCTCGCCCTTGTGCAGAAGTATCGGCGATTGTTCCGCGCGTCGACAATGGTGCCGTTGACGGCTCGCTTTAACAAAATTATCGCGATCCCACCTAGTCGTGAACGAGGATTAACTTCGGCTCGGTAATGTTGCGGGTCAACGAGCCCTCGAAATTTCCCGAGGAACGGGATTGTCCCGCGGATTCCAACCCGATCGATCTCCCCGGACCCGTGAAAACTATACGAGCACACGCTCATAAATAAATCATGAATCGGGAGATTATTATGGGGCCACACAGGCCGCTGCTCCAGTTCAAGAACGAGGAACTCCTCTCGTTGCGCCGCGTCGCGCCGCCGCCAATGTTTTCCTCCAGCCTGTTGCTGCTCCGCTCGGGACTTCGCCATTCCGACGGGACCTCGCTTTATGTAGTAATTTCCCAAGGTCTACATGGTGTCAGCGGAACGATCGTCGCAACCCCGAACCATGATTTATTGAAAGTCGTCGCGCGTTTCTCGGAATTCATTCTTAAACGTCACAGAAACTCTTCATCTTTCCCCAGGTTGTCTTTCGCTCGTGAATTATTTATTCCGGGGAAGAGACGTGGGCGAGGGGCTGACAAATGAAAATGTATAGATGAGAATGATTTTTTGAAGACGCACAGTAGGGAAATGGCCGATTTAGGAGGGTACAAATTGAAAAAATCAAAGGTGGAGTAGGCATTCAACCCTTTGCACTCGGAGCTATTTTAACTCGAAAAAATCCCTTTCGATCTAGAATAATTCCCCCATTGTATATGATTTGATACTTGAGTGCAGTAATTGATACCAACATATTTGATCACGTAAACAATATTGTGGATGATAGTAACAAATTACTGCCTGAAATAAATTATTTTATTTTCAAAAACTACTGCATCAAATATATAAAATATTTTATTTTCAAAAATTACTGCAACAAGTAAAATATTTTATTTTGAAAGTTGTACACATACTTTAAAATAAATGGGATTATTTACTATTTAATATTTAAAATGCAATTTTCCCCAGCTCCGTTTGAGATACATTCACTAATGTGCCAATCGGCCATTTTTCGTGCGCAATAACGTAGTACGAATCCGTTCTACCGCGACGCTATTCGCCAAAAACCCCAGCAGTCCACCAAATTATTTTAGTCAATTGAAAGAATAACTATCTTTTTACCACGTTTTTTTGTTTTCGTCGAATCGTTTCCCCGTTTTTCTATTTGAACTCGGTGAAAGCCAAACCCGGTTTGTAAACCGTCGTGCGCGCGAATAGCATGACCGACCCGTGGATGACTCCATATCCGGAAAAGAATTGAAAGCGTAGAATAGAAGTTTCGCGCGGAAATTCATTTTGAAGACAGAGCCTCGCGAAAATATTTGTAAAACGGATATTTACCGACCGGACATTAAATAAATACCCGCTGTAAGAAAACATCGCATCGACCCACGGATTTTAATGTTTTTGCTTTCGAAAGCAATGCGCAAATACTGGGAAATCGCAGTGACCTTTCACAGATGTAGAAATGTGCAAACAAGTACTTATACATAGCACGATAAAGTTCGTACAATACAGGGTGTCGCTAAAATGTTGTACTTCCTTGACAGCGGTGATTCCTGAGGTCATTTCAAGTAACTTTTGTCCTCTGCAAAAATCTTCTCCGAAGCTCCATTGAGGTCTTATTATCCAAAAACGTGGACCAATCAGAGATACTGAGTGTAGAGTTGCCATTGGCCGAGCCGGAATCCATCTGCTGCAGCCGCGCTCTGATTGGTCCGCGTTTTTCTTGAATAACTCCTTAACGAAGCCTCGGAGAACATTTTCGCAAAGGAAAAAGTTACTTCAAATCACACGTCAGTCCTATTTTTCGGACAGTCTGTAGAACAATAACTTAATAAAATCGTTATCTTCCTATCTGTATTGATCTGTACAATAAACGTGTTTGAAACGGTAACGCATCAATGGAACATTTTTGCAAACCGTCGCTCTCCCTCTTTGTTGACACAGATATATTTTCCATCTTCTTCAGTAGCACTGTAAAATCGACTGGAGCCGCGCACAGAACCGCAGAGCTTTAATGAGAATGAATCAACAGGCGGCCGGGACAGATAGGGTCGTAAAAACAGAATGAAGAGAATCCTACAACTGTCCCTCCGACAAACGTCATATAATAACTGCACTTTCTCACTCCATTGGCTTGGGCGAACAACCGACGAGAAAAATTAAACCACCGGGCTGAGGACACTGGGAAACTAACTTCGCCGCGTTCGACTTTCATTTGACTTTCATCGAAATTTACATTTAGAGCACACTCATTAAAAGTGATTTTTCGAAATTAATCGTTCGTTCCGTGTCCCAGAATTCGTCGAATGTATCAGGTACTACGGATACATTAAAGGTAATATAATATAAAGTATGTACAAGTAAAATATGAAGACTTTCTCATATATAAAAGTAACACATATTTGTGCACATATTTGTCACATATACAGAGACCTTACATGTGCATATCTGTAAAACATTTGTCATTTATTTTTATGTGCGAGAAACTTTTCCAATCGTTTCTTCGCGAAAGTCTTTATGAATCTTGTTCTATCCACTTGTTTAATCCACGATACCCGAGTTCGGTTATTCCGATTAGTTCTGATCGAGGTTCGATAATCGAGGTTCTACAGTATCGTGGATGAAACGGTTAAATCAGCTCGAAATGGTATCGTGTTTGGTATCGTTTTAACCAGAGAAGCGTCACGAGTACGTTGGTAAAAGTTTCACCGAGGAGTGATTATAAATAAAAAAAATGTTATCATTCGACTGGTATTGTCTTGGTAATACGCTGACGTCTATTTGCTCGCTGCCCTCTTGTACGTCGACGGCAGAGATAAGAGATCAAATAATGGTGTCCGTGCACGATGTAAGCGACATTTCGATCCCGTAATTTTCGCACGTATCGGGACACATTACGGTGATCCGAAATTGGATGTAACAAATAGAGCGCGAGTCGATTAGAGGTTGTATAGTTTGCGTTACTGTCAGCGCGGACAGATGCCGGCGAGAAACGTTGTCAAACCGCCAAGTTATTATCCGTAATAATCGAATAGATTAGCCGCGTTACGATCGACTAAACCGGTTTCCCTTGATAGACCGACGATTAATCTCTCGCGAACGACTACGGCGCTTCAGTGTCGCTGAATTTACCATTGGCATAAATCATACGGTCAACCCTCGCTTTTTTCCTCGCGTAGACGACCGAAGAAATTGAATGGAGGCGGTCGATAAAAACGCGTAAAATTAGAAGCAATTACGCGACCGCTGATTGAACGCATCGCATTATCGCGTTGGCCGGCGCCGAAGTGCTGAAATCGTTATCGCGAGTTCATTGTGGAAACATCGTCGCGGCCACCGATACATTGGAATGTTCAATAATAGTTGCACGTTATCGCGGCCTTGCCGGATTACCATTTCCTGCAACCGCATTACGCTCTCTCGTTCAGCTCTCGTTGAAAATTTCCCATTCACCGGCCCATTTACATTTTTCCTGTATGCCTCAACCTCAACCTTAACCTACTCCTCCTCCGACTACATTACCGCTACTTCCGGTTAGTGCCGTATCAGTGCTCGTTTACTAATTTCCACTTCTTCTGTCGTTATCCCGACTATCGTACTTTCTACTCTGCTCTTTTTGTCATTCGCAATTTCGACTAATGGAAAATATTCTCGAGCAGCGTTCTGTGGGGAACAAGGTCGTTTAATTGTTATCAATGTCTTCGTAAATTGGACGAATGATAAATTCGTATAATTTACGAAGCCTAACCCTTAGCACTCGAGTGGTGTGACCCAGAGTCACCACTAAAAATTGCTGTACCGTTATTCACAATATTGTTCACGTTATTAAATATGTTGGGATTTAACCAATCACTAAATATTTAAGTATCCTACGAAGTGTATTTTTGGAACGAGATTGACGATTAGCAACTTCAACTTTTTTAAACTTTCAACTTTTTTAAAGTGCCCAAATATGTATCTACCTTATATGTATCTTCTAAAGGAGAAGTCGTACTCTAGTTAGAAAATCCTCAAACAGTACTTTTCCAAGTTTACTCAACAGTGTGCATTACGTTCGCACCATTCTATGGAGTTTAGTATCGATCCTCTGCCAGCTGTGTTTGCATGTGTTGAATATTTTTGTGGTTAAACTTTCGATTGTATCTTTTTCGAGGAAGGTAAGTGATTTTAAAATGTTCGAACACATCTGTAGTTTCAGTTTATTTATATTAATGTTTGCCAACTGTTGGTTTGGTGCTGAAATTCATTTTCTCTGTGTCAGTATTACCCTTATCCTGAAATTGGCTGGGTAAAATGTAGAACAGCAAAGGATTAGCAAAATTTAAGAATATTGCGATATCGTCTTCAACTCGATAAAGTCGTTAAGGAATTAAATCAATTTTTAAAGAAGAACATACTGATCACTTTTAGAGAGTCTTCTAATTTCTTCTATTAGCATACTTCTTTTAACGTTCTCTCTTTCTCCAGTATCCTGGATATTCTCGGACCCAGCAATTCTTATCAGTTTCTTTCAGATCGTCATTTCTGAGGTATCTCGTTAGGTCAACCGCCGCAATCTCCCTATATTATCTGTCAAGCCTCGAGACCGTAATCCCCAGCTGCCCTTTCCTGTATCTGTTTGTCCCTCTCCTCTCTAATGCCGTCTGTTCCTCCTCTTCTCGCCAGCAAATCGTCGGTCGATTCCCTCCAACGTTTTAGTTTCTCCTCGAACCGAGTAGCCCTTCTGCCATCCATTGTCCTCATCTTGTTCCTCATTCCTTCCACCCTCGTCGCATACCCTAGCCGCCTCCTTCAATCTAAACCCATTGTCCATCTCAAAAATCGCTCTTACACGCTTGTCAACTCCTTCCTCCTCTTCACTTCGCCACCCACGCTCCGTACATCACGTTTCTCCGATCCCATTCGTGTTTCCTCGTTTCCAAAGGTGCACAGTATTTCGCTCTCGACACCTCCGCGCATTGCTTTTGCCTCGGACTGCTTCTCGAATTAGAATTCGTCCAGAGTCCGATTTGACTCTTAACGCGATCACGTTCAAATAAACTGCAAATAAATAATAATAATAAATAAGACGAGGTAGCGTCGTCGGATAGTCGTCACCGTTCGTTGATCTCGCGAAACAGCATCTGCAAAAAATGCCGGAGGGCTGCGAGGAATTATGTCAGCCATTTTCCAGCACGGCCTACCGCGATCCCATTCGTCCGCGTCGCGAAGGACAAAAGCGAGCCGTGCTTTACGAGACGACTCCGCACCGAAAAGGAAAAAGCATGAATATACTTCTCGCACGACAAGGTCACACTGTCGAGGGTCAAGGTTCGCGATTAATTTCACAATGCCGGAGAAGCTGCAATTAATTCGCTCGAGTCCAGCGAGGAAGACAGAAAAAAAAGATACGGAGATTCTCTCTCTCTCTCTCTCGTCCGCTATAAATTTCACTTCCGTGGCAATCCTAGACCGGCGAGAAGTGCTGCATCACCGAGATAATGATTCACGTGCAATCTTATCGGCAGCTAAGAGCCCGTTTAACGATTGCCGGCAATTTAAGCTTGGTCGATTGCCATGCAAGCCTCCGTGAGCCGATTGAAACGCCTTCGGGCCCGTTGGAATTTCCCCCGCACACAGGAAACGATCGAAATGTTCCTCTCCACGAGGACTTCCAGCGATTCCGTTCTGCGATACAGTATAGCGCAAATACGAAGATTTATTGCGCGATCGGAGAGAGCAACCGTTGCCATTTCGTTCCTCCGAGCACTATCTTATCACTTTCTTTTAAAAATGTCGTCGCGCGACGCCTCGTCTTACGCGTGCCTGCAGCGTCGCATCGCGTCGAAGGCTGCGTGCTTCGAAGAGTCGTTCGATGCTGTTGCAGTTTCGTGGACAGCGACGCTTAAGCTCTTTTTCGTTTATTATTATTACTGGTTATGAAATCGAATCTATTTGGGCTGATAATTTCATGTATATTCGTGTAACTATTTGCATTAAATTTTATTACCCTGCTACTACGTTTCCGATGCTGCAAAATTCACTCCCATGTGTGTACTCCATATTTGGTAATATTTGAAAATTAAATATACTCGTCGAAATGCATGACGAATTAGTGAACTTATCATTACACAGCGGATTTTATGCATTCATGGCAAAAGCGAGTGGGTGTAATTCGAAACAGCGTGATAACATTAGAAGAATTTAAAAGTACCACTATTATTATTACTATGCTCAGAGTAAAGTAAAATCCGCCGCCATCAATTATAACCTTATTTGCTGATAACTTTATAATAAAGCGTTTTTCTGAGCAAACATCAAATAACATTATTTTCTTAGTTCCAGTTGTAGGATATGCTCCCCAAGTTCGTCAATTAAAAGGCGGGACACCCTGTATAATGTACCACCTTTAAGAAATATTTATTGAACTGTTTATCCGACAGTCCTGGAAAATTCCAGTGGGCAATTTTTCCCAGCAAAAACTTAAAAAAACGGGTTCGAACGGTACTCTTGTATAATTACACACAAGAAAACTACGCCACCTGCATGACCCTCGGCACTCGAGAAAATGTTCTTTACAGTCTTTCAAGCAATAAAACCGCAGCAATGAACAAACTTCCACGGACGTTCATAATTCTTTTCACACTCTCATCTCCAAAGTTACATTCTCCTGATAAAATACCTCAGCCAAAGCCGTAAGAACCGTCCGCCATTATAACACGGAAACTTTCATGTGAAGTAACGGGAAAATGTGGACGAATACAGAAACCCGTATCGTATGGGGAAGAAAATTGCGTGTACGCATCGTGACCCGTATAAGATTGAAAGTCACGAGGCTCGCATATTAGAATATTGCAACTCTCGAAAAAACCGGTATTCTGCTCGGTGGCGATGATAGTTATTATTATTGTTATTGTTATTTACCATACCGCATGGTTTACACTTGGTTCTAATATATTTGACATGCAATTTGTGAATTTACCTACAAATAACGGAACAGTATAACTTATTTCGGGAAAACTGTGTCAAATTGACACGACGGACGGATGAGGTTTCAGATACTCCGAAATCGAATGTGGAAATGATAGACTCGTTTCCAGGATTGCAAGGGTGCGGGATTCGCGCTCTCATTTTTCGATAATAGAAAAATGGCGTTTTTCAGTAGTCGAAAACGCTATATAAAAGATCGATCTAAAAAATAGGACTTTCGAGGGCGATAGCGCCCTAGATCGATCTTTCATCTAGCGTTTCTGACTACTGAAAAAACCACATTTTTGTACTATCGAGAAATGAGAACGCGAATCCCGCACCCTTGTAATCCGGGAAACGAGTCTAACGCAATAACAGCGGGGTCATTAGCAACCACATGGTTTACAGTTGGTTTTAATATATTTGACTGACACGTAACGCGACGATCAGTGAGACGTTCGCCAGATCGTCCCAGCTGGTCGCCGACGATCGATCAGCACCAACACCAACGCGTTTAATACCTACAATAAGATAATTAAAAGAAGAATGAAATTGTTAATTGGGGCTCCTGTGACTTGCAATCAATGCAAACATTTTTTATTTTGCATAAAGATCCGCAGTCTAATGATAACAGTTCGTAAACACAGATCGATAGACCTAATGTTGTCGTCGTGTAGCCTCGACGTGAGGTGAATTCCAATAGAGAGTCTGGATCGTTCCAAAGAAAATCTGAGACATTCGAGTACACGGGAAAAGTAAGTGTAAGGGAAAATGTATTCGTTTATGTCGTCGACTGTTTCTTCAGGTTTCCAGGTCGGGAAGTGTGTCGGGAACCGAAGGGTGGACAGGTGAGACAGGGCGCTATCGATTTCCGGACCGTTCCTCGATACACGAGGAAAAATTGATTACACGGCTGGTGGAATTTCGAAACCGGTGCAGCAGCGTATGCACGTGACGCGAAAGCATGCGGGTCATGTAAGAGCGACAATTTCGAAAGCATTTCTTTGATGCACGTGCGACAAGCACGACAAGCGCGATGCGAAACGGGAAAAAGGCTGATGAGCACGTTCCCTTCGTCAATTATAGAGCCGGCGGGACCACGTTATCCCACGGAATCAGATAACACTAATGGAAACTGAAGGCTCGGGGAAACGGTGTTTTTTGCCCCCCCTTTTCAGCCCTCTACACGGCTAAGCAGCCACGGAAACAAGCGGATCGATGTAATTCAATGATGAAATATTAGATCCGCAGAGCCCCGTCGAAAGAACCTCTGTTCGAACCTCAGATCGAAATGAAGTCTTTCCAGTGCGTATTTGCTGAATTTTTCAACAGAATTTTCATTTGCGAAACATTTTTCTTGTGGTAGACTCAGTGGCTGGTCAAATTGTTTCAATTCAACTTGGAAATTCAGCTACTCTTCGAAATAAAGTTACCTTCTGTCGGTCACGAACGCAAAGTCAATTTCACAAATATATCGAAGTTCGTCTAGGTTCCTCTAAAAATCCTCAGGATTTAGGATATTCGAGGACAGCTTTGCGCAGCATTCCTACCGTGAAATTCCTAAAACTCTTGCGGTACCCTAAGAAATCTTTGAACGCTCCTCATTCTTCGCCTTCAAACGACATACCCGCTGAAAGCGAATTTTCTATTTATTTTCGTAACACACTTCGGAAAAAGCATACCGAGATCGTTTGTCTACTGAGCGCGCACCCTAAATAAACGCTTTTCATTCCTCAATTCTTCGACTCCAGTTCACTGGTGAAGTCTTTTAGGTGCTGGAAAGAAGGTACTAAATATTCTTCATTCTTCAATGAATCGTCTTCATCGAACGTGTACTATCTGTTCAGCTTTTCTTTGTTATTCTGATCGCTTTCGGAAGTTTCTGTCTTCTGATGTACGCGGAGTATAAGTTGGGATAAAGATTGTATAATCTATACCTTTATTAAAATGCAATTAAGCTCGTCTTCGATGCGCAAAGAATTCTCCCGCGGGCATTATAATCTTCGAAATAGGATTACAAATTTTTCGACCGTCGGAGGTGACGCGAAATGAGGGTGCGTCGAATGAATTTTCATAAGTCTGGCAATTTGCATCGAATACAAGCCAACCGCGAGGGACGAAGCGGACGTTTAAACTCTCTCAGGAGGTTCGCCACTGTTTTCAATTAACTTTCTTCTACTATTACCGAAATTCCCGTCATTCTCATTTTCCAATTGAAGAAGTGACCGTGAATATACTCTCTCAGGAGGATTGCCACCGTAATATTTCCGTCATTCTCATCTTTCAATTATTTTCTTCGTCGGAAGTTATTAAAGAATATTTATTAACACCTATACTTCACTCCTTCGAAATAATTGCGCGAAAAATTGTAGAATAATCGATTTTTCACAGTGTACCGCTAACGTTAATAGGAAATGCTGATACAAGTGACGCGTCTAAAGCAGGTTGCATGCAGTTACAGCAGCGCGGAAGTTTCGCAGTTTTTCGTTAGGCGCACTTTGTTGCGTAGGAATGCGAGCAAATAATTGAATCGCGTTGTAATCGTATAGTCACGGTCGGAACAGGTGCACCAGTTATCCTTTAACACGTTCAATGCGAGTCAGCTCTGGAACTTACTTAAGAACAACTTTACCGCGCGAGTCCGTTCTGGAACTGACAAACGGACCTAGCGATTTGCGCTCAAAATTTTTGAGAAAAAAATGTATTTCATAAAAGTGATTTCCAGAGAGGTAGTACAATATTTAGATTTAAAAAAAAATCCGCGTTGGGGCGAGTTTTAGATGGCCAAAAACGCATTGAAAGTGGTAAATGCTCGCAATTTCACATTTCGATTTCCTAACTTTGTCCGGAAATTCTTTCCCTGATTCGTGGAATCGCAAATGTTTATTTCAGCGAATGGAGTTGACAAGAATTTATATAACTTCGAAAACACGATCATTGTGAAATCGGGTATTGCGGTCATCCGATCGCGTATGGTTTATGGATAAGTTACTCGGGGCTCCGTAGTACTGTATTTGCATTCGGAATTAATCATTGTTATTGCGTTAGCCGGTAGTTTCACAGGAATAGAGTATCTGTCCGGCTCTCGAAACGCGGATCACAATAAAGTTCAATTTCGACGCCAATAATCCGTGACTCGGCCTGTCGTTTTCACTTGCACCCCGGCCGACCGTTGTCGAACGTCCTGTTGCGGCGTTGCATACCGGAACATCGACGCGCAATCACCCATTGCGGTTACCTGGTCCCAAACTAGAAGCACCGAACACTGTTTCGACGCGTGCGTGGAATTCCCTTTCCGCCCGTACTCCTTTCCCGCGGAATGTAATGAAAATTTTCAAAATTGCCCTAGCCCAGACGTGGAGGACTCACCCTTACTGTTTGGGGGACCGTAGAATTGACATTCTTGGTGTGGGTGCCGAATATGGCACTAGGTGTCACATTAGGGACTCAAGGTGTACCATATTAAGAACCCCTTTCGCTGGACTCTGCAAATGACACACCACAAAAAAAAAAATACATTTTTCCAAGTTGTATTAATTTTTTAACAAACTTGACCCCAGAATCTTATAGTAATTTTTTTTTGGTCGAAAAAGAGCATTCTAGAAGCATCAAAAAATGACATCAACAGAAAGTGGTTCATATTTGGGCACTTTACCCTACCTGTATCGGAAAACCGCTGATAAAAGCGTCTCACATTGCCAAATGACATGATTTAGAGATATTGTGATTCAGCCCTACACTCGCAAGCACTGTCTAAAATAAAATTAACTCTGGCTAACGAAGCGTTACGTATCGCGACTGTTAAAGGTGGGAATACAATTTATATTTACACTCTGCTCCGCGCGATCCGTGGGAAACATTTCTGCATAATGATCTCGCAGCATGCTAATAAATAATTTCGGGCATCTCGGTGGGACCGGGTCCGGTGAAACAGCTTCTGACAGGCGCGGCATTAGCAAGGTCCGCGCATGATACACAAAGTGAGACAATTATCGAGGATAACGTAGCTGGATAGGAAAAAGTAATCCGCCGCCCGCGCCCTGTCTGTAAATCCAGCTGGGTCATCAGGTTAGCTGCGCATGCAGCACACGGAAGACGAAAAATTCCCGACGAACCGAGGTGGAATGTAGATCATGTTGGAAGCTGCAACGTAGTCGGAAAATGAGCGCGTTTCAAGCGCGGGCGAACAACATTTACAGGCGTGACTAAACCGAGTTTGCCGGGGAACAGGGTGACGCGATAAATCAACCTTCCAAATTGTGTTTTACATGCAGTATCGTAATTTCGCCCTTTTTTCCGCCGGTGCCGACGGTGCGCGCGAACACTCTATTCATTTGAATTTCAATGAGAAGGTAAATAACGAAGACGAGCAGGCGAAACGATCGTGCGAGAGACGAGAGAGGCGGGGAGAAAAATAAAGGAAAAAATATAGGCGAAAGATGCGAAAACTGTTTAATGTCCCGTAGTGTCGCGAACAGTAACCGGGGTCGTTTCTCTCGGTAAATTAAATTCAGTCACGTGCGAGGGCGAGCCCATCGTAAGCCACTACTCCGAAATGAAATCGCGAGATTGCGTGTTCGCGGCCTGAAGATTATGAATGGCAGCTTTTCGGCGCGACGTGCGACCTATACACGAGTCAATGCGGCCCTTCGGCTGACAGAGAACGTGGGATTGCGTTGTCTATAATAATTTGTAGTTTTATGAGACCATCGCGTACCAGCCAATATTAGTGCTCGCTACCTTTGATGGGTGGCACAATCCTTTGTCCATCTGTGCTTGCAGGGACGCCGCACTATGGTCTGGAAACCCGATTTTTCTCGCCGAAAATATTTTAGCGTTATTTCGAACGTAACCCTTTGCACTCGGAGCAATTTTAACTTGAAAATTAAACGTTTTATCCGACCTAGAATATTTCCAGTCCCTATGATTTTTGAAACTTTATGGATATGAAATTGGTGTAATACCTAAATGTTTAGTAATTGATTAGATACCGACATATTTAATAATGTAAACAATATTTTGAATAATGAGGGTCACCATTCGAGTGCCAAGGGTTAAATGTTATAGTTGAATTCCCTATTTGTTAGAGAAATCATTTTTCTCTTAAATTTTTGTATATTGACATTTGTAGAAAAGAGTAAATACTGATCAATTTTTGTTGGAAACAGTACTAAAGTACAAGTTGTAAATTGTAAAACTGTAGTAGATTGTTGTAGTTGATAGGTGATATTGTTATTTTAAAGTAGTTCATATTCTGAAAATAAAAATAATATTCGTACATTCTGTGTAGTTTTTTCTTTTTGAGAGAGAATCGCACAATCGAAGAGGTTATTTCAAAGAAAAATCATTTAAAACTCGCATCGTACCGAGAGAATCTACGGTACGGCTGTGTCTGCTTGAATCGGATTTCATTGAGATTTGTACAATACAACAAGTAAGGATTACTTTGCAGTTTAATTAAAGAGCTAACTCACGAACGTCGTCGCTCTGTCATTTAGTGTCTCATTATGTAGTCTATAATTTAGTCTTTGTTACGAGCGACTCCTTTGCTTCAAATTCGGGTAATATTTTTAAACGGATTTAAAATAAGACTTGTACAACAAGTAAATGTACAAAATATTCCATAGAAAAACATAACAGTTTCTCAATATTTGAGATTTATTAATTCTAGAAATCCCGACTTTTGTATCGTATAAAATAAAGGATCGTGTGTGCAACGTTGGAGAATTATATATAAATGGAAAATACCAAAATACGGTTTTTATGTACTGAAACCGCGCAATTTATTTTTGCATAACCCGATATTTCAGTCGCCGGTAACCTTTATCAGTGTGGGAAGTTTATTTTGGTCGCATGTAACTATTATCATTCAGAGATATTTTATTTCGATCGCATGTAATAGTCATCTACCACGAAAACATTTCGATTGCATTCGATTAAACATTTCAGTGTTGCAATTTGTATTTTATCGACGAACATACAGTTTCGATCGAATGGAAAAGAACCAAACAATAATGGCGATGAGTAACAAAAAAAAAACATTTCTGTGACTTAGAATCATTTTTCGTGGAGAAATTAAGTGAAAATTAATTAACGAGTACATAAGAAGACAGAGAATTGTGAATTTGAGGATGGACAGCAAGACGAGCCTTTAAATGTCACCAAGTAAAAGAATGTTACGGAGGAAAAAAAAAGATAATGAGCGCGCGTACAACATTGGGTACCAAACGGTACAATATTGTGCCATTATTTGCCAGCGCGAACGTCTACGACTCGTTCGCTCGTTAACGAGGCAACATTTGAATAAGTTGACCGTTTTTCTGAACAGTGCACTACATTGAGCAATCTCCTTCATCTTTTTCTGATTTGCATTTCTAGACGTTCGCACATTTTCGTTGAACGCGTTGTTTCATCATTTTATCATTAATTCGCCGATTTTTCGCGAATTCCCATTTGTCGAAAACATAAAAGTTCGGGTAAAGTAACAGTTTCTCTTTTGAACCAGGAACTTTCTTATCTGTAAAAAGTTCCACTAATATATTGGAGTTAATATTTCAAATTAATTAGTATCTCTAAATACTTTTCTGTACATTTAATTGTTTCCACGAAATGTTCAACAATGGTCCCTCAATAAATTTCATTGTAATTACAACGTTAAATCCGTTGCAGCTGCAAGGGACGCATCGCGAGACATAAATTTCAACAAAATGTACTTTTAATTGGGAAATGTTTATACCAGAAACAATTTTGATTTATGCAATCGATACTCGTGTTCCAAACACAGTCTAATTGATTAACTCTTCAAATTTTAATAACCACATCTCGACACTCGCGTCTGTAGTATCTACTTTTTTAAAATAAAAAACATACTATTTTTGTCATAAACGCGCGCATAAAATCGGCTGTCCAGCAAATCATTAGGAAAATGTCAATTTACTAATTTTGACCTTGTCAATTGGCTCAGGCTCCTCCGCGTTATTATTTCGGAAATGACGATCGCGCGTACGCGTGACGACGCATTTCATTATTGCAACCAAAGCGAATTGGGTCTGCTAGCAACACGCTCTAAATGCATTCGGATTTTATTTGATTACGTAGATGCGTTTGATGGTAATTAATTACAGGATCCTTGCGCTAGAACAATTACCACTCGCAGCAACGCGCGATTTCTTCTTATTACGAATGCAACGATCGCGGTGCAATTAGTAAATAGTGATTTGAATGTGCGATATCGTGAACGCGTGATCGTATAATTGCGTGCAAATGCGCTGTCAACGATCCCGCCCACCGTTCACAAACAATTGCAGTTTGCCGAGGGCCAAATAACCAGAACTGGCATTTTCAGACTTACAGAGTTTCTTCGATCTTTATTCGGCTTTACTTTATGCGAGAACTTTAGCTTGGCTTTACAAGGTTTTATTTCGACGAAGAATTTTACGCGGAGGTTTGAAAAAAAAACCAAAAAACGGTTTGAAAATTTTGTATGCGCGTGCTGTGTGCAATCGTAAATGTACAGAGAATTGTTTGAAAAGGCGGAACAATTACTGGCACAGAAGAACCACGTTTTATTCTTTCGGGTCCGATGTCTACAGACTTTTTAAACAATGTTTCACTACTGTACGAACAGTGTGTAGCATTTAATAAAGTCGCAAGAGTGTAGGATTACGCTTGTTTATGGTTCCTGTCATCCGTTTTGTGCAACATTTTAGTTCTCATTTACGTGGAAAGGTCGCCTGGAATTAGTTGTTGAACCCCTTCGTGCTGATAATTAAACAGGGCCATTGAAAATGCTGGGTGCAGTTGCAACGATCTAGTAGCTGTCAGATTAGAAGATTTGCGAAAAGTTTTCATTCGAGAAAAGAGCAAGCTCCGTAATTGTTAGCACTTCCGCGGAATAACGCTAATGGACAGCTGTTTCGTTCCGTTAAGACGTTCAATTAAGAGCGAGAGTCGAGAGGACACGATTACTCCTCGCGGATGCGAGGACAGTAATTTAAATAAAAAGAAAAGGAATCCCGCGTTTAATCTATCGTTTTAAGTAAGACGGACCGTTGCAACGGACGATGTTACGCCCGCGCCCATAGGAGCTAATAAGAGCATCCGAAAGAACGTATTTTCCCGGAGCGCCGACGATTAAACGTTACGTCGACGGCGCCGTTGACGGGCACGGCAAAAAGAGACGGAACCGGCTAAATTAATTTTCATTTCGCAACCGAGACGGGGTTTTGCGTACGGAAATTAAATATTTGTCGGAAACTCTACCGGGAAACGGACTTCATTTCGAGCGAGATACAGGAACAGACGCCTTAACGGTTAACGAATTTGCAATGGGACCAAAGTCAATTCGCAGTTGTTAAACTTTTATCACGAATGTTTGAGAACGGTCGCGAAAATACAATATCATCACAAAATGTTTCCGGCTGGAATTTTCTCTTGTGATCTTTTTTACACGTTCATTCGATTAATGTCGCAAAAAATTGTACTTTTTCTGGAGTATATATATAATTAATGTATTAGAAAAAAAACAAAATCACGCATTAAATAAACATGCATTAGTATGTATGTTCGTGTTTGTGTTTCTTGCACCCAGGCCCCTTTATAGAGAATGCCGGCCCTGGGTTTTACCTCAAAAATGGCAAAAGGTGGTCGATCAAAACGGCACGTACTTGATTTAATAAACTTCATTCAAAATATGGAAAAAGCTCGATTAATTTCTGCATTAAAATACGAAGAAACATTTTCCTCAATCCAATATATATCGAAACATGTAAAAATTACATTGAATTAATAGAGTTTAAAATAATGTGATTTCGACTTGGACCACTTTCATAATTATGGGCACAATTACATGCTCGCATTTGAATTTAAAACAGAGTTAAAACTACATAATGAGCCATAGCGGATACTTGAAAAAAGCTGCACCACTTTCGCCGAGAATGTGAAAATGGCGGGCCATCGAGCTGGACGCAGCAAAAAGAGTTATTGTGCAAACGAATCGCAATTGCGGTGATGGAGGGCAATAACTTGAGAGGTTCTAATGCGAAACCGCTGTAGCACAGCGTTTACGGTGAGAAGACGCGAACGTAAGGAAAGATGCCGGAACAAATTTGTTTGATGGCGGAGGACAGCGACCGAAATGCTGCCATAAATTTGCTGGCCGGCCATTTCGGCTCGGTTTGTATTTTAATTTATCCAGCCAGCGAACCGTCGGTCTTATTACGCCGTTCTCCCTTATCTCTATCGCCATTTTGCTGACAGCAGAGCCCTTAACGACTCGAAATGGACGTTTGCTCTTTCTTTTCCGGTCTCGTAACGCGAGCATTCCCTGTGTGCAGACACATCAGCGCCCGGGGATGACTCGCATAGGAAGTGAGCGCAGACGGCGAATCATTTCGCGTCGTTGGCTCTGTTTGTCGAAATCATTGAATATTAGCGGAGAGTCCGGAGCTCGAGGGATCAAGAAGATGAAGCCGAAAAGTCCCCTTTCTCCTTATATCCGACGCTCTATCACGCTTCATCACGTTTGCCCGTTTCCTCATACTCTCATTACGTGCGACCTTGTTCAAATACCTCGGGCATGCGAATATTTTCATTCCCCACGTCGCGCGCACTGGTCCGAAAACGTGATTTTGCTGGCTAAAGGTAAAAATGTCATTGAAACTCTCTGAAAGTTGGTAATCAAATGTTTTTGAAGTCAGCTGTTGACTAGACAGCGGATCTTTAATGCAAAATAAACATTTTCCACCTGACAAACTCGAGTCACACAAATGGGAATTTATTTTCTTTCTTAATATGTTTAATAGCTTAAAAACGATATAATAGTATTTTTAAATTCTTCTGAAGCTTTTTCACTTCGAATTTCAGAATTTTGTCTTCACAACGCCACCCTCGGTCACACAATTATCTGAAATGGATAATATTTTGGATTTTGAAGATTTCAAGTATTGTTACTTTATAGCAAAGAAAGTCCTTCAAAATGTTGAACTTTGAAAATTGACTTCTGCCCAGTAAAATGGCGTGCTCGGACCACTGTGGGTTGCTGGTCTACTCGTTGCTCGTTTCTCTGGTCTTCGGGCTTTTAATGCTTCACTGACTTTTCTCGTGCTGGGGCTGCATCTTTGATTTGAACAGCAATCTTATTACTAGACTGCGTATCTTTATGCAAAATAAAAATGTTTTGCATTGATTGTGAGAAGCAGGAATAGCATGAACATTGATTTCATCCATTAATGATTTTGTTACGCGCGTTAAAAGTAACATTACAACGTTCTTGAATTTTTAAAATCCTTTAAGTGTTTTACATCTCACCCAACCAATTTCTTCATAAATGCATAAAGATGTGCGTCTATTTATTAGCTTTTGCCTCGTATCATAATATCAAGGGAGATTTGTGATGCAGATTTACTACACAATAGACTGAATATGGTTGCTATTCGTTTGGTTTAAATTGGAATAAAATTCTACATATTTTTAATAAAATCAGAATAACAGATTTTGTTAGTAACCATTATACTACGGATCTTCATGCGTTTATAACAAAATTGAGTAGTTGAAATCCAAATTGTTGAAAAATTTTAAAAATTGATGATGTCAACATATGATTTCTCCTCTATTAAAATCACTAAGGGAAGAAATAACATTTAATTTAGTTTCTATATCTTGCGATCGATGCAGACAATTTTGATTTTGCATAAAGATCCGCAGTCTATTTATTACTCTTTACATCGATAATTTAATTTACAATTGAAATTGATGAATTTTGGCAATTTATTTGATTAATTGCTGAATATTAGGGAGACTCTCGTATTTTATTATAACTGCACCCGGTCTGCTCGTTAAATGAGATCCCGATGAAACAGGTCGCGCTATCAATTTGTTCGTAGAGGCTTGTCGCAATTAATTTTTCCCGATTTTTATCATTCCCTTTACGCATTCATCGATCCCGAACGAGACGAGAGCATTAATTAATTCGAACGCAGAAATTAACCTGTCCTCCTTCGCGGTGCATCGATATTCACTCGATGAAATGTTTTCGAAGATAATTAATTGAAGAGAGACTTTAATATCCGGTCGTTTAATACAGAGATTGAATACGATCGAGCGTATAATACGGGAAAGAATGCTCGGAGACTGTCCCGTGAATGAAGAAGAATGACAGTCTCGTTAAATTCAAGAATTCCCGTTTCTTTGAACACAACAGAGCGTACGTGAGATACATGTCGCAATTGTTCCGACGACTGCGAAAATGGTTCTCCGCGTGCTCAGATGTCTGACAATATATGCACTCGTACTACTTGCGGCGATGGAATTTCAACTCGCGTTATTTATGTCTGCGTACATACATACACCGTAGTATCAAGGATGTGATAAATTGTACAAGCAAATTATCTTTTTGTCGCAGTGTATTAAAACGAACGCCGAGGATTGTAGACAATGGTAGAAATATTCATCGCGCGAACATCTGAAACGTCTGCACAGATGATCAATGGATCTTCGTCTACCGTCTCTTGAATTTGTTAAACATTGAAACCTAAAACGAAGTTACACCTTCGATGCTAGTCTCGCGTGGTTTATTCGTTTAATGTATGATTAATTTGATTCGTATTAATTCGATAATAAATGTGACCATTGCCCGGAAAGAAGAAGAACCGGCTGTCGCGCGTTATTAATTACGAAAAGTGAATGTAATAAGTGGCCTTTTAACAGGAAATATCGTAACATGCTTTAACCAGATTTAGCGTGAATTAAATTCCTGCGGGTCGTTTGATCTTCGCAGCATATTCCATGAGCGATCGATCAACGAACATAACGACGTTACCGTTGTTAATAGCGGCCGTTTTTACACCTCCTTCGAGAATGTCAAAACTCCGGTATTTATATTATATTATTTAAATCACAGACGCGCCCGGCTTGCCTGCTTTAATTTTTACGGTTAATTCTATATGTATTACATGAATCTGAACGCGTATCGATTGCAATCATTACGCAGTGTAATCATTGGACTGCATATTTCATATGTTTACTCGAATATTATAAACCACATGAATGAATTTATAAAACATGGAACGAAATTTAACGAAATCCCTTGATGGTTGGTATAAATTCCTTTATTACCACTTTTTGCGAAGAAAAACATGGATTCGTGATTTGCATAGACGCACGCTGAATACTAATAAGAAGACGGTGGCATTAATGCGTCTACGGCATTTTTCGAAACGTATAATACGCGACGGAGTTTACAATTCTACTGAAAATTAAGATAACTTTTGTCTCATTGTCGCGATAAATAGTAGACCGTAACGGAAACGACATCGTTGTAAATTAGTTCGCGAAGGTCCAAGCTTGCATAAAAATTAGCAGTGCATTAATAAATATCACTTGGCAAACCGCTCGAGAGTAATAATAAACTTTGTTTCGTATTAAAACTCGATGAAACAGACAAGGAAACTAAAAACTCGGATGAACCTAGTTTATAGGATACTAAATCAATTGTAACCAAACCTGGGAAAGACACAATACTCGAATTGCACTCTGAAATGCATATTCTTGCTGGAACAATGGTACAATCAACCTAAACAGAACTAAAGAATGAAGTCTGAAGTTTTGGCGGAAATAGGCAAATGAAATCCGGAGGCGTTCGACGATCGATCAATCAGTATCATGGAATTATTCATATTAACAATTACCATTTTTATGCGTTCGTCGGGGCTATCGGACAGACTGTGTAGTTTATTAACGCGCGATGATGCTTCAATCACAACGTCGACGTGGAATCACTACGAAATGGGATTTTCCTTGGAGGAAGATTACGGTAAAAATAAGAGTGCCAATTGATGGGGAAGGATCCGTCGCCGAAGACATTTTAATTTCATCTTGCAAATTCTGCGAACGTTTTTTTCTCAAACGCCCACGAGATTTATTGATTGAAGAATGTTTGATTAGCGCGAGTCCCTCTATGTCGCTGGATTATGCACGAAGGAAGATCGTGTCCTGAATTTCTGAAACTGGATGGTAATTGGAGAAAATATTTTGAGAATCGTATCTCAGGACTCGAAATCCATGAAGCAAGATGATGTTTCTTCCTTGGAGCTATGTGCAAACTCTAGTACATTTCTAAATAAACGTTTCTTGAACACTAAACGTCTCGATGCCCGTCTCTCGCAATCCGGAAAGTTCGAGCGGAGTATTTTGCAAAGAAATTGCAAGAACTTTGGCGATAACTGCGAAGAAGTTCAAAGTGTGCTGGCTTGGCAAGTGTCAAGTGTCATGGGAGGCAGGGGCTGGATCTCGAATAGTACTCCACAACACTTTATTAAAGTCTGTATCTCACCGGGCGGTTAGGTCTTCGATCGCGTACTCTATCAATTACGCTGGTAAGTACGAAAAGAGATTCCGCAGCGGCGCGCGACGACCGCAAATTTCTCTGGAAGTGTCCGCCGGTAATGCGTGCGCGAGGAAAAGTCAATGTTTGATGGATCGTACCACGTTTAATAAGCGAAGCAAGCGGAAGTTCGGTTTGCTTTAAAGTTAACGCGAAAACGAACGATTCAGGTCAGTCCCGAGGCTTGTGTAACTTATCGTCGCGATCAGGCAAGCAATCAACGGTGAAGCAACTTTCGCGTGTGCCCACGCCGCGAAATATCGTCGCAATATTGCGTGAGATATCGCACGGAGAACGTAAAAACATCGCGTAAGAACCTTTTTCAGAACAGACAACCGTTCCTTTTTTATCTTCGCCGCGGTAAAACAGAAATAAAACGCCCGCGGGAAGCTTTCCGGCCGCGATAAACTAACAAAAGTTCGAGGGATGGGACTGCCAAAGCTTCGCTATTAACGCAAGAATCGTTCAAGTTGGAAGAACGTTTTACTGAACTGATTCTCTTCCGCTCTTTTCATACATAATTAATGACAAAACTTAGTAAAATACAGCAATGGGGACATGTAAGAACTTGTGTTATATTCAACAAGAAATCATTTAGAGAACGAGTCACATTGAGGAACTAAAAACGCTCAGAGTGTATTAGTAATTAGAACAATATTTGAATATACTTCCATATAACGCGATGAAAAAAAATGTTAAAAATTACTGTGCATTACTGTGCAGAAATGGTTTTTGCGATTTTTCTTCCATGAGAAAAGTGTTAAGAAATTTTTATTAGTATCATTTATTAGGGCATATATCACGTGAAAGGATACTACAAAAAACATCAACGCTATTTCTTTTTCTTGTGTGTTTATTTGCAGAATATGTAAATTAACATCATGTAAGTGTTAACATTAAAATAATATTCGGTAAGCAGAGTCGCCGAACTGTAAACATGGGTCGAGGTACGCAAAATTATGATTAAATTGTCATTAAATTGTCATTACAAGGGGAAAGTCGTCTCGTGAAATTTCTCCAACATTGTCTATCGGGAAAAGTACAATCAACGATATAATCAATAGATATCATGCAGGCGGCGGTTATGGTGCGAAAGATCGCCCGCGAAGTGGAAAGCCCCGAAAAAGACCACTAACAGAATTGATAGAATTATAAAAGGTAAATCAATTACGGACCCATAGAAGACAGCTAGTAAGGGGCGGCATATAAGTTAATGAGGGGCGTCTCTGCAATTTCTTTAACTGTTTTTCCCAAGACACTACTAGATGCAAATTCCGAATGGAAATTTAATGAACGAAGAGCCGCAAGCCGAGGAATACAGAACTTATAAATATTTGCAGGAATTTCATTGTATTAGCGAAAACGAATGCGTGGTCGGTATGAATACATACATAATACATTACGTACAGAAGGTTCCGACAGTCTTGAGAGAGGGAAATTCCGCGGTTTTCTGCGGCCGGTGTGCAGACTCGCGTTCGCGATAGATGAAAAGAAAAAATCCTACACATCAGATGCAGCTAGTGACGTCAACTTATGTGGTGTCGTAAAGCGGAGGGCTCAATCTTCAAGTTTCTGCTATTTTCGAAAAAATACTTGAAGTACATGTAATTTTTCAAAGATAAAGATATCATCAATTTAGCACTCGATTGTTAATAGAAAAGAATTTTTCAGAAGATTGAACTTCCGGATGCTACAGTGCTTGGCCATATGCCCAATCTAGGTGGGAAAAAATCATACTTCATCCTATTATATCGCTCATAATTAGACAGCAGATTTTATAAAGAGTAAAAATACGAGAACAATTTAAAAATACTGTTATACTATTTTCCACTCATTGAACATATGTTAAGAAAGAAAATAAATGTCTGCTTTAGACCAGTTTATATCAATTCGGGTAAAAAATTTTTATTTAGCTTCATTTCCATGCAAATGATATGTATAAACGTTTTATACATATTGCATAAAGATAAATACAAACAAACAAAGAAGAGAATATATGAAAGTTATATCTATTTTCTGACATGACCTTTTTCCACCTAGAATGACCATTCGGTACACTGTGCGTCGTCGTCGTCGTCGCGAGGATTTTTTTTCGAAGTTTGGTACGGCGCGGCGGTCTCGTTTTAAGGATTCGCCTTAAGCTCGTCCGCGGGGCTAAGACCTTAATTACGAGGCCGGTGACGGCAGCGAGAGTGGCTGGGAAAAAGGTTGGGGAATAGGAGAAAATATTCCACGAGGCAACAGGCGTGAAATTATTCGCGGACGCTCGCAAACAGGAAGGGAGGAAAAGTACGCGAGGCACTCCGTTCCCTGAGAAATTCCGCCGTTCGGGGGAAACTTCTATCGGTTGCCTGATCGATCTTAACAAAGGAATGTAAAGAGGTATTCTTCAGACCTTTACGAGCCCGCGTAAATCGATGTAACTACTTTGCGGCAGTTTGTAATGAACCTGGAACCTCTGTAATCTCGAGGGGCCGTCGGATTGATGTGCTTCGGCCGAAGAATGGAAGAAAGAGAACTGTCTCGTGACTGGAACAAGCCCTTTACTTCGGAATTAGAATAAATGGTTTATTAGAATTTCATGTATTCGACTTTTCTATCTCTTACGGCTTCTAAAAATAATAATGTTTGATCCGACGGTGAACGATGGGACAAATCTCAGATGCATTTCGATCGGTTTAGTCGAGCAAAAAAATATTTCGAATGCCATTAGAGACTTATCTCCTTGAGAGAACAACTATTGTTTAGGACCAAGAGCGCTATCAATAAATCGATATACTCCGATTAATCCTTTCCGCCGTTCGACAACACGCTTCCGGTGGTTCAAGGCATATTCCATGGGTTGCAACCGCCATGTTGATGGGTTTGCTGTTCCACACATACGCGTTACACTCCGAAACGCAATGAAATGATAATTGTAAGAGAAGCGATAGCTTGCGGCGGGTTTGGAAAATCGGTGGTATCTGTCCAATCAAAATGCAAAGTGCAAATGCTTGCAGGTCGGATGATTCGCGTGGAAAAAATTAGGGTTTCGATAATCTGTCGAAGTTAGCTCTGGTAATGCCGGGAAATAGCCGGAGATTTGCCGCAACCGCGATTTCCAGCCGCCGTGAAAAATTTCCAGATACACGTACGGTTGCAATTTGCATACAGAGTGAATATTTCATCGCTTCCGCCATTTTTTTTCTGTTAGAGATTCGCGCCGCAGATGCCAATGAATGTAGATTCGTCGCGAAGTTCGCGTCGCATTCGTTAATAAACACGCCCACAGCATGAAAATATGAGTAGCGCAAAAGGTTTTTGTTTGTCGCTTGCAAGAGGCGGGGGAGCTCGATAAAAGTTTATTTCATTTGTAAATGATTTTAATAAGCTGGGAATAATATGAAACAGACCTGGCATTGTTTGACCGTTTCGACTGATTTCTATAATGAAATTCGTGGACTGTGCAATGGAACCTGCAATTCTAAAGAATAAAATGCACGAACTTATTCCACATGAACTGTCGAAACATGAAATTCTAATTGCAAACTTATTAACCTTTTCCAATGTTTTATGCTTTCATAGCATTTCCTGAAGCTGACGTGCAATTTCCGCCAAAGAAATCAGCACGCTGCGGAAGTCGAAACTCAATAATGATGCAATTAATATTTAACTGACCTAAATACCCTGTGACATAATTTCGTGTTTGTCTAGCAATTCTTTTCACGATTTCATCCGGTACTAAGTAAAACGCGTAACTTTTACCGTATTAGGGTAAAGTGCCCAAATATGAACCACTTTTTGTTGATGTCATTTTTTGATTATTTTAGAATGCTCTTTTTCGACCAAAAAATTACCAGTTGTAGATGCATTTCATCCCTATAAGATTCTGGGGTCAAGTTTGTTAAAAAATTAATACAACTTGGAAAAATATATTTTTTTTGTGGTGTGTCATTTGCAAGTTCCAGCGAAGGAGGTTCTTAATATGGTACACCTTGAGTCCCTAATACGACACCTTCGCGCCATATTCGGCACGCACACCAAGAATGTCAATAGCTATACCCATACTAGGGAATCCTTGGTAGTGCCATATTGGGAACTCCACGTGGGCTGATAATACTAGCTACTGACAAAGAGAAAATGAATTCCAGCCCAAACCAACAGTTGGCAAACATTAATATAAATAAACTGAAACTACAGATTTGCTCAAACATTTCAAAATCACTCTTCCTCGAAAAAGATACAATCGAAAATCTAACCACAAAAATTAAAAAGTAAACTATTGTTTGAGGATTTTCTCACTAGAGTGCGACTTCTGCTTTACCAGATATAAGATAGTGCCGTAATAGGCGACTATACCATATTTGGGCACTTTACCCTAATTTTCCTCCTTTTTTGGGTTGTGAATTTTATGCGCTTCTAATCAAAATTTTATGGCAATTGTTAAAAATTAGCGTCTGCCTTGCAATTAAGACAATTTTTACATGAAAATCCGCAATCTAATGATCAAATTTATTTCTACATACGGTGGGAGTATGTAGAAAACTCGAGAAAAAATAACGTTCGCAAAGCATTCACCTTGTGATACAATTTACATTGCATTAAAAACATCTGTTATCCCATCAAAACTAAAGGAGATATTTAGGTGGACCACCCTGTATTACTAATGAATTCTGTTTAATAATCAAAAGCTATCGATCAGAGTCCTTGAGCTTCGCACCGTCGCGCGTCGAGATGTATCGGCACTATCGATTCCTAATTACCACGAACGCCAGTCGAATCTTCATTTGCAACTGATAGTTTTATCTCGCAGAAAAAAAACGGCCGTAAAACGTGAAACGGTATTAGCGTTATCTGACCCGAATTTGCATTTATAGGATTGCAGGATTCGTCGAAAATACCGATTCCCGCAATTCTGTGCATTCCTACGTTTTGGTAGCTATTGTTGCAGCCGCTAATGAAACTCCATCGGTTCTTAACCGAAAAAGAACGCGGAATGGTGTTAGCAAAAAAGGACTATTTCGCGATCGTAAATTGAACAGTTATGAGAATTAATGAAACGACACTAATCACGTCACAACTTCTGGACGAATGGACTTTTTCGAATGCGGATTGTCCTAAAACCTTCCCGAAGAAACGCTGCGCCTAATGGCTCAAACCACAGCTTTCTACGTTCATCCGTTTCGGAGATCTTAGATTATGAACGAACGAACGAACATTTACATTTTTATTTATATAGATTTCTCGGTGACACGGACTCGAATAGATGCGTGGCATAAGCCTATCCGCGGCTTCGAATAATCATTTACCGCGGTGAAGCGCGATGTTATTCTTGGAACAGTATGAGTATCGACATTATCAATAGAGTTATGATCCTTTAACAGTACAATGAAAACGATAGTGTTGTTGGTTTCAGTCAGAAGACAAGAACAAAGCGCGATTCAATGACAGGGCTAATGCGTAGGCTAAAGTGAGATGGGGAACTCGCGAAGTCCTCTCCAACGTTATCGTTTTCATGCACACAGTGATTCCTGAATGAAACGAAGTTGATAGGAATTACAACGTCCCAAGGAACTTTGAATAAATTAACAGCAAACTTTGAACTGCCAACATCATGTTGTGTAATTCTCGGGATTTTTAAATTGCGTAAAAACAATTAAATTCATTTCGCGCATGCTGTTGTTCCGTACTCGGCAAAATTTATAACTTCGTGACAACCTTTCACATTTTACAACAGCATAATTCAATGGAATATCGTAATTACGAAGGCTGTTCTTTACGCGAATGCTGCCAACTAGACTGCGGATTTTTATGGAAAATCAAAATAATCGGAATTGACTGCGTGGATACTTATTTTTCTATTGTTCCAGTTCGTTAGAAATTTTTCGGAACGTTCGAAGTAGAATTTCAACGACTTTTCGTTGAAATTTTTTCCATGCTCCGTCGGCAACGTGTAATCCACGCGGCTCGACTATTAATTAAAAATTTCTGTCGATGCTCGCCGATTACAAGGCACCGATCGGAACGGCACACAATGGCGAAATCGCAAGAGCTAGGTCTGTTTCCAACAGGAATATAGCGAAGGTAGAACCAGCGTGTAATTGGAAAGCGGGAACCTTAAATTACCGAACGCAAATTACCCTCTCGGTGTTAATGAACTCGATGACGATGACGTCCTTCACGGCTTGCGTCGTGAACGACGATCGTTCACGTCCACATCAGCACATTGAACCAGATTCATTCACTATCGAACTTGGCCCCGTTTTTATTGCACGTGCTCGACGTTCTTCTTCGCCTAAATATAGACATATCAATCGAAACAGAGCAATTCGCCTGATAGCCGGTCGCCTGATCTGTCTGGCACTGTTCGCGGATTCCTCACGGTCGAAAACGAATCTCGAAGGAAAATATTGAAGCATCGTGTAATATTTTCTTTACAGTCGCCGTGATTAAAACGCGTCTTTATCTTGAACAATGTCGTAGAAGAGAAAAGAAAATTTATCTTTCTGTGTGGCTACATTTATTTCAGTGCTTAAATATTGATTACAAACGAATCATATTTTATTTCATTGAAAAAGAAAGCCGTAACGTTCATGCTTAAAATATATTTACGAGGCGATTGATTACAATGGAAAAATTCATCTGTTTCTGGATTAAAGTTGGTCATCGAAATTTATTCGAAATTCGAAATTGGTTCATCGTTTCATGTAAAATTAATTTAAGTATCATTAATTTACCACTTGATTGTTACTGTAAAAGAATTTTCAAGAAAATTGAAGTTCCGGCTGCTACATTGGACGTCGGAGAGCGGTTACTTTTTTAACATTCTGAGTAAATATAACTTGCACGTTTCGAATACAGATAAGATCATTTTGTTTTCTCCGATCAAAGCAGAAAGAATGTTTCTACTAGTATCGCATTACCGTGTCTCTATTTGTCAGAAGTTGATCCAATCAGCTTATCCACGGTAGAAAAAAAAAAGGAACGATAAAGACGCTGAAAGCGAAAGGAAGAATAGTGGCGCAGAAGTATCGTATAGCGGGAAGAGGTTAATGGCACTTCCATCAGAGGGGAGTACCAAAAGAACAGCCACCCTCAGACCGGATGTTAACAGTGCAAACAAACACGTTTCGAAATGGCTTTCTGAACTAAAATCTAGATACCAAGGAATCGATAAAATCACCGTGAAATAGAAAGGAAATTTCCTCTTTCACTCATTTTTCCAGCTGTTCAAAGAACTCTGAAACGAGAGTATTCATATTTCTTTTGTAGCTTTCCCAGAAAATCGTTAGCCTACATTTCACGGAATCCTCCGAACGAGAATATTGTTTCTTCGTAGCTTTTCCAGAAAATCATTAGCGCACACCTGTGCATCAGTTATATCCACATCTGTTTGATAGACATTGTGTGTATTCTCTGTTCCAGATAACTTTACTCGAGAAAATGGTTTTCATCAAGATTCTGATGTCCTTCTTCCTGATTACTATGACACAGAGTCAACCATTGTCATATAACACTTACGATGAAAGGGAACTGTCCCGGGAAAGAGCGCCATTCTTGCTGCTAGTCAATCATCGGATCCCGGACTTGGAGGTATGTTAAGAAAGTCGAAATCCAAAATCAAATCACGCTGTCTCCTTGTTTTAGCGAAGTTACTTCAGTGAATTTTCAAAGTCACCAACTCTGTCTTTCACATAAATAAAATCGTACATGTGCCCATAATTATGAAAGTGGTCTAAGTAAGTCATATACCGGGTGTTTCGTGGTACGAGTTAGGTCAGGTCGATTCTATTAAAGTTAAAATTAAGTTTTTACCTCCTCACCTCACCTTGGAGCGTCCACAGGTAAAAATAAAAGCTCCACCGCATGATGTCCCCCTCGGTACTCTGAACAACTTTCATATCTGAAGCATTTTTGCGTATAATCAATATTTTTGGAGATATCCGTTTGTAACGCTTTATAATGTTCACCCTGTGTATTCATGGTATAGTGGAAACCTTCAATTATAAATGTCTTAAAAACTATTGAGTATCTGCGCCTATAATGGGGTATACACGAGATCTATAACTGTACAAAGTTTCACTCTCGTTGTTAGACCACTTTCATAATTATCGGCACACGTATAAAAAATAACTAAGTACAGCTCCGATAAATCGTATCGTTTACTCTAGCATTTTGCACAGTGTTGGAATGATCAGAATCGTTTCGAAATACATTGTAGACAGCTAGCAAATGCATAGATCGTCCGTTCTGAACCGGTAACGAACGACTGGCTAAAATCCTTGTGAGTGGCTACTAAGGATAATGGATACGCGACGAATAATACCATTACATCGTGTCCTTGCGTAGTTCGGAACACCGTGTGTCCATCAACTATTGACTTGCGTCGCGGATACACACCATCGTGGATAGAATTGAATTCAGAATGCGAATCGAGAACGAGTCAGTGTACATCTCGCCGAAGTGGTATATGTACAGGGAATCAAACGTTTCCGCGTGATCTGGCTTCCGGTTTATTTACCGGCGGTGACGTTGTGAATGCAAGCGTTACAACATCGGTTCATCATGCGATGCATATATTTGCACACGCTGGTTATGGGGATCGAGAAGCATTTCTTTCTGAAATACATTTAGTATCATTTACGTGAGCAGCTGAGGTTAAAAATTGTTCGTTCGGAAGTGAACTTCGATGGCCGTTCGACGTCGAATGTAAAACATCAGTTTAAAATTTGCCAAGTCGGATTGGCATATCGAAAATATGGTAACTTGTGGAAACGTCACTTCCTCGCGGACTTCGAGGAAATTTAAATATGCTATAAATCTCTCGACATTCTCCACAACCTTTTTGCATTGAGTCCGCAGTACTAATGAATACGAATAAGAGCTGGAATAATTGTCACCTTTATTCTTGCGGCAGTATATGAATCAAAATCAGACTCTCGTCGAAATGTATATAGCTGAACTTTGGCATAATGGAGAGATCTTTCTCGCGTGACGTCCGTGAACAATGGCGTCGAATGAGAAATGATAATTGGAGCCCCGGTGCAGCATAGATTTCTGATGATTTTAATCACTCCGGACCAATGTCTGTGCTCATTGTCAGTCGGAAATAATGTGTGAAAATGAGCGACGACAACTGGCCGATTTAAGACCTCGTTACCATTCCTCGAGATGTGCCATTCTTCTGGTCTCTCGTCTCCACGCGTTAATTAAAACGATCTCAGAAGCAGACACTATTACCTGCTAGGTAGAAACCTACTTCCGGGAAACCGCTGTTAATTAACGTTCATACGCAATACGCGTTTCAGTGGACTTCGCCAGGAACATGCAACGCGCGCAATCATTCTGAAAACTCGATATCTCCATTGCTAATGAATACGTTATCAGTAGAGAGCGGACCTTATGCAAAATAAATACGTTGGGTGCACAAAATATTCGTACACCTTTTAGAAGCGAATAATTTTCTCACAATTCGACCCAACAGCTTGAGCTTTTTGAGACGTTAGAAGGATTAGTTTACAGGTTACAGGTTAACAGGTGTACGAATAGTTTGTACTTTCGTTTGTACTTTTCTTTCTTAATACGTTTAACAGGTGGAAAATAATATAATAGTATTTTTAATTACTATTTTTAGTTACGCCCACTCACATTTCTGTCGTAAATACATAAAATCCGCTGTCCAGTTATCCAGTGTTCACCTACTTCGCACTCCTGATATGTTTACACAAACACGCGTGATCGACTTGAACAATTACACCTGACTCTATCAGGAAAATAAATTACAACCGATGATTTCCAGCTGGCCGAACCCGCACGCCGAGTTCTCTAAATGTTTAAAAATCTCCTCTGTGCAAGCAAGGAGCGTGAATTAAGGGCGGCAAACTCGTACGAACATGAAAGCACGGTTTTACGCAAAGTATTCCGAGGCCTGAGATACGTGGACCTCTTCGCGAAATGAGCCGCAGGGCTTTTTGCTCATGTTCTTGCGCGTGTGTGCGTGCCTGCGGAAGTGGCAATAAAATGAGGGAAATATCGCGCAAGGATGGCGGCGCGTTGCACATATGAGGATCGTTGCAGTTCCTTTTCTTTTTTCCGGTTCTCTCGTAGCATCGCGAGCTCGCGCATTCCGTCCCCGGTAACAAAAATCCATAAGTCGTTGCCTTCCATTATCCTTTTCTTTTTACGGCGGCATAATCGCTGCTGATAATCGATGCTTTAATTTTCTCGCGATGACACGGTCCGCTGCTGCCGATTTCAGTTACCCACGGGAGAGAAAGCGCATTGCGCGGGATCCGCGTGGGTTTTAATATCCGCGCGATCGAGGGAATTATTAGCATAATCGTTTTCGTCGCCCGTGCCGCCGTCGAATCGTGTTTTTCATTGTCCACAATATTATTTATCTTCGTTATCGCGTTAACGTCGGACGTAGGCGGAAAGTTTCGCCCGGGCGAATCGAAGAATAATACGCCCCGGTTATGAGAAAGGAATTATTCCCCGTTTCGCGAACGAGCTCTAAATATTATCGACGGAAATGAGGGTGAACGTGCACCGGAACGACCCTCGTTTTTCCTTTATTCTCTGTATACATAGGATGTTGCCTGTTTCACTCTTAGCCGGCGTCGAAAAAATTAACTGCCGCATAAAAGGTGTTACGGGGTCCTCGCAGGAATACTTTCGCTGTTAGATCTGCCGGAGTCGATCCATTAACCGAATGAACATAGTTCACGACACCCTTGGAAGGTTGAATAAATAAATTGAAATTTAATCTCGAATAACGATCGAAATAAAGGTATAACGACACGAATTGTCTCGCTGTTGCGCGAGACAGGCGAGCCGACCTTGCCGCAACCTTCGGGTCTCCCGCGATCCAATCACATTTTCATTCTTATTTTTGACCACAGTACGATATCATTTTCTAGAGATATTAGGTCGTTCGGAAAGTCATTTCGCGTAGAGACGACAGTGCTTCCATTTGTTATTACTAGACTGCGGAAGTTTATTCAATTTGCGACCTAATGTAACGACTTCTGATATTATTACAGAACGAAATGTTCGACTCGAGTAACGATCCTGGATCAACGGTGGTCCGTACCAAGCGGATTGGATCTCTGTCAATCGTGAACAACCTGGACGTGCTTCGTCAAAGAGTGCTTCTCGAATTGGCTCGGCGCAAAGCGATGCAAGATCAACAGCAGGTCGATGCTAATCGTCGCCTGTTGGACGTGATTGGCAAGAGATCGTTGCCCCTGTTCACCGGAGGCATGAACAAGCCCATCTCGAGAACGAGGAACGGGATCGACTTTACGATTGATCAAGAGGAAAAGATACACGACCGAAGTATGGCGCCGGAAAAACTTCCGGGAAGACTGGATGACTGGCTCCAGGTAAACGATGCCGCTTTTCGAGAGAGACACGACGACCAGACACGAAGGGTAATTATTTCTGCGTGATAATAATAAGTCGAGACAATTGTTCATGCCTACGGTTAGGTGAAATGTTTCGAAAAAATGACGAACTGTATTCTGCACTCTCGACTTTATCAATGTGTGATCATCCCACAGTTCAATCTATGTACTAATTGTTTATGGCTACGGCTCCCAGACAGCACACGACGTCTTAAAGACGTCCATTTTATGTGTACTTTAGGTCTGAAAATCTTACGTCCTAAAAAAAAGACCATGAACAATGTGGTTTTCATGTATAGCCATAATCTAGCAGTAAGCATTGGTATCATTTGTTCGAGTTAGTGTTTTTGATTCAATTTAATTAAATTTTTCAATATCAACTTCAATTTCCACTTCAATTTAATTCAATTTTTCCATTTCTACTTCAATTTCCACTTCAACTCTTCAACTTCAACGTTAATTTTTCAATTTCAACATCAATTCGATTTCATCTTCGACTTCAACTCTTCAATTTCAACTTCAATTTTTTTGATTTCAACTCTTCAATTTCAATATCAACATTAATTCAATTTCATCTTTAACTTCAAGTAGATTCTAGTAGATTGAACTATAGGATGATAATCGATCGCGTGTGGATACTGAAGAAACCTCTATTTATTATTTTCAGGTGCAGGCGAACGAATTGCGTGTACTCTAAGCGTCTTCTCAAAAAATACAATGGAATCACAATCAACAGTCGCTATTACGGTTTTTTAACTAACAACACGATTAACATATAGTTTGTGTATTATTCGTAAAATTCCTCATGGTTTACCATAGACCCCCGTATGTTTTCTGGCATACAAGAATCATAATTTGAAAACCGTTTCATTCGCTGCCCTGCTACCTGCAAATTACTCGCGTACCGAGCACGAAGCGATGTGTGCCAATAGTTCTTAACTCTTTGAACTCGAAGAAATTTCAATTCGAAAATCAAAACATTTCTTTCAACCCAGATCACACACACTTTTATTCTATGTAATCTTTTTTACATTGTGCACAACAACCTGTTTTCTCATAGCAGTTGAGCTTTTTACAATTCATAGAATACAGACAAATTTTATCATATTAAATCTGTTTTGAATAAATGGTTTTTCAATTTTTAATGGCGCCTCAAGAGTCACCATTCGAGTGCAAAGGGTTAATAGCTCGGGATATTTAAGCAAACTGTAAAAATGTTCCAGTATTCCTTTATCAGTTTCCTCCACTTAGCTATAGATTAATTTTACGATGCCCGGAAAAGGAAAAACAATTGAAACGACACACGAACCTCTTTGCCCACGTACGAAAAAGCTCGCGACAAGGAGTCTAAGTATACTATTTATTTTCTATTTTTTCCTTTTCGATCTCACGTGGAATCCTGAAACAGAACAGTATTATGTGTTGTGATCTTTTCCAAGTCCGTCTAATCAATCAATCACCGCCACCACCACTTTCCCCCACACCTCGCATAAGACACATCCGATGTACAATTTTTCATGTAATTTATTGTAAATGTTACTTCATGTTAACGTTAAGTTTCGGAAGCATAACGATGGCGATACCGCGAGGTATTTTATCGTAATTATTTCATTTTAACGGTGACGCACATTCCAAACCAATCCGCCGTGGCATGAAATATTATAGTAATAGGAAATTGTACTTACTTGCTGTACGATAACTGTTTTTTTAGATACTTATGTGTTTACTTGAATGTTTTAATGTTTGTTTGTGATGAGGGTTAAATGTTGTATGTAAAAGGAAGAATTGTACACCTAACGCAATGTGATTGTTATTTTAGCATTCTAATCTTCAGTTTTGGCTCGAGGACATTTCTCTCGTACGAACGATAAGTGTATTTGGAAATAAATGTTTCAAAGATATATATGTATGTATATTTGCCGAAGCGTCTTTTACGTAAACGATTCTTTTCGTGAATGTTATTTCGAGTTTGTGTTAATGCTGTTACGACTACATTCCTTCGCATCTAAATACAGTATCCTCAGAAAGACACGGGACGATGGAATTGACTGTGTTACAGTCAGACGATATACCAAAGAAATACTGTATTATGTGGAAATCGATGATTCCTTTTTTACGTGTTTTACTAATGAGTATGTACACTATGTTTAGAACGCTTGCCCCTTAACAATTACACGTATACACATATTATATCCGCGTACTGCATCGAAGCGTAAATTGTTTTCTAATTGTTCGGATTTTAGTCCTAAGTATTTTTATGCAGTGTTAAAAATACGAAACAAATAAATAAATCACTGATTAAAATGATTCTCTTTGTTTAATATCTTTTGTTTATCTGTTGATCCGCGAACGAAATATATGTTCATTTACGAATGATTTCACATCGACAACGTGTTAGAACTATAACGATGTAGCAATGAAACACAGTTAACGCTTCTGATGTTTACAGTGATGTTAGAAAATAGATATAACTATGTATTATCATTATTTACATGTTATATAACATAACTTGTTAAAAACTGTATATGCATTCTAAAAGTACTGTGCATAAAGTAGATATAAGTTATTTATTTCAAGAAATTATATAATATTGTTATTTATTTTCGATTTTTCTTTTTTTTTTAATTCTGACGATATAAATTGCACAAAAAGTAGATCAAATGAAATAAACTTCATTTAAGACTAGCATGTTGCGCGTTCATTCACCTCTCTCTCTTTCCCTCCTTCTCTCTTCCCAACAAAATGCGATAGAAATAATGCCATTTCTTACTGTTCTTTAAAAAATTTTATTCTTTTTTTTATCCATTATCGATGTTTATATATAATACTTAGTATTATTATCGTTATCATTACAATTACAACATATATCTCATCCACTTCGAGCGAATGAAGATCGTACTTTACTTTTCTCTGGAAATATAGTGTCTGTCGAACCGTTTCGCTGTACAAAGTGTCACAATTGGAAACACGGTAATTATATACATTAGCGACTCCTCATGACCTTGAAATATGCTGTCAAGGCCATCATTCTGAACAACTTCTCCGCTCGGCCTTAGTTTTTAAATATTCGCAAATGCTGACAGGATGACTATAGCGAACCCCGCCTTCTCCCAATGGCCGAACTCGTCAAGAAATCTAACCCAGACTTAACCAATATTCATTTAAAAGCTGTACAAACCTAACTCTCCGTGGGGTAACAATGTAGAAACTAAGTTCCTTACCGACGTTCGCGAGCTTCGAATATGTTACCGCTAAAATATATAATTACCGAAAATACTAATGTACAATACTTTTCCCCTGAACACTTTCAACAAAATCTCGGGAAAAGAATGAAAGAAAAGTTATATATTCTTATTTTCCGTTCCAATTGAAAATTCTTTCCGACACGTAATCTACTATTGACACATTTCAGTCCTGCATATAAATAATTAATACTCTTTCGAAATATAGTCAATAAGGACAAACAGTTCAGGCGACTGTGTAACGTGGCTAGTATTTTAAAAAGTAAAAAGTGGAACTGTAATAAAAGAAAACGTACGGAAGGTAACTTAGAACCGTAATAAGTCCGTGAAATGAAGTATAGTCTTTTATATGGTCGCAATCACAGTTTACGAAGGTCAAGAACAAACACGCTGCCATCGGATGCCGAAGCACCAACTTTATCGCCTCGACTGTTCCAACAGACTTCAAATATTCCTCCTGTACCTCTATAACTGTGTACCAACTGACCACTCTGCGAAATTTAATAAAAAGTATATATAATACTGCGTAATCTTTCTATTATATAATATAGTAAGGTTGGTGAGCGAAGCGAACAGGGGATGGAACCCCCTAGTATAGTAAAAAGAAAGTAAATGTAACAGTCTTACCTGAGTGGACCAAATATGAACACATTTGTCGAAACTCCCACTAGCAAGAAATTTGCCATCTGGACTGAATGCCACGCTGTAAACTGGTTCCGTGTGCTTCGTAAGTGTGTGTATACATGCTCCTCTCTCTACGTCCCATAATCTTACTGTCGAATCGAACGATGCGCTAGCTAAAGTTAAATTCATATTTGGATTATGTGTTCCAGGTCCAGTCGGTGACCACTTAATCGTATATATTTCTTTGCTATGAGCCTGGAGATCGTGCACCCACGTATCCTGTTTCATGGACCAAATTTTGAGACTCATATCGTCCGAACAACTAGCTAACAAATTGCCTTGAGGGTCCCATTTAATAGCATTAACTTCATTCTGTAATTCATTCGGTAGATGATAACGAGTATAGTGAAAAAACAAATACTTTTGCCGATTATTTGTATGTACTCACCGTGTGACCTTGGAAGCTCTTGATCGGCTTGTCTACATTAAGTTTACACACGTGAATACATTGATCTGTAGAACAACTAGCGAACGATGTATTTGTTTGCCAATCAACGTCTAAAGCAGGTGCGCAATGGAAACTAAACTGTTGGGTACACTGTCCGCTTTCCGCATCCCATATGATTGTCGTTTTATCCACGCCGGCGCTCAATATATAATTTCCACGTTTGTTCCACTTCAACGCGAAAATTGGACCTTTGTGCTGACCTAAAGTTGAAGCTAATCTACCATCTGTTTTCCATATTCTTGCGTAGCCATCGTAACTTCCCGTTGCTAATAAGGTACCATCGCACTGAAAGAAAAAGGGCAATAAGTGTTTGCCTCTGATAGATAGAGATTTTTAAACGTAAAACATACCTTCCAATCTAAGGAAGTGACATCTTTATTACTCGGTACTTCGGTGCCACCTTTCTGTATGCAGTGGCGGAGGACAAGTTGATTCGGTGCTTGAGAATTATCAGACATATCCCAAATACGAGCTGTACTGTCTCCGGAACCAGATGCCAAAAGATCAGTTGTGGGATTCCATGCGCATATGAAAACTTCTGATTCGTGACCGCGTAATTTTGTAGCTTTACTTTCTGGAATTTCAACTGCGCTGACATTACTCCCTGCACCTGAACCTTGTTGTTGCTCGTCCACTTCCATTTCTGTTCTATCCCCTCCTCTCTCATTTGTGCCCACACCTTCATTAGAGGTAACAACTGTAAATTCATGAATATATATTAAATTCGATATACCCTTTTCTTTTTAACACTTTCATGACTAATGTTACGTATACGCGACCGGCAGCAACGTTACGATAATAATCTGTAAAAATGAAACATCCCACCATGAAAGTGTTATAACAAAATAAAACAATATTGTTCGCTCCTAATTTACGAATATGTTACACCTTTACTATTGAACTGTATTTTGCTATACCATTATTTTCTCAAAGTAATAAAATATATTTTTAGACTAGTTTTTAGACATTAGTTATTAGACAAACATTAGGATTTTAGACATCTACTTGAATGCATATGGTAGAACAAAATATAGCTCAAAAACAAATCCGTAAACTAAAGCAGTCCTTTGATTTACCTGGTCTAGAAAGGAGGTCCATAAAATTTGAATACTTTTACAAACCAGGGTGTGCCAGGATCGCAAAATAATTGCTAACAAGAAAACTAAAATTACCTTCTTCTCCATTTGTATCTTGCACTTCCGTTTTCACCTGTTGTTTCTGCTGATTAATTTGATTCTGTCTTGATGCAACAACATCTGGCATAACAGCATCGATAAGAGATAAAGATTCCACCATCCTTTGCTCCGTTCCATCTTCGCCTATCGATATCTCTGCTTCCGTGTACTGCAATCCTTTCTGAAGAATGGACAAGAGCGCTGCTGGTGGTACTAACGCTCCATTTATGTTGCTTTGCGATATATGCGATTCTATTCCGAATGTGTACGCAGAATGTTGAAATCCTATTAAAAGAACACAAGCAAAATCGAATCAATGTAACGAAATGCAACTGTATACAGTGGAGTGGTGATAAGAGAATAGCGCTCCACTATATTTCTGTATTAACAGTGCTTGCCTATTGGCGGAGTAGAATTTTAAGACCTAAATCATGTTACATAGCAATGCCCAGAGTATAAGAACGAACGTAATACATTAGAGACAAAGCTTCTCAAGGGCAAGTACTGTCTTTCCTTTTCTATTATAGTGTTTTATTGATAAATGTTCCAAGTGTCTAGCCTATAATTGTCCCACAACTATCCCTACTGCCGTGGGGTATACCCTGTCAGGGGCTCTGAAGCTCGAGGGCCTCGGTCGCCGAGAAGTGTAAACATAACTAATTCAATAACGTAAAAAATAATGCAACACCTACACATAACAATATTGTACTGCTAAATAAACCTCCTAGTTTAACCCTTAGCACTCGAGTGATGACACAGAATCGCCACTAAAAATTGCTATACCATTATACAAAATATAGTTTAGATTATGAAATACGTTGGTAAATATCTAATCAGTTAGTAAACATTTAAGTATTGGAGGAGTCAATTTCATATCTGTAAAATGAAAAAAATTATTCTAGGTCAGAAGAAATGTTTAATTTTCGAATTAAAATAGCTCCGACTACAAAAGATTCAAGTAATAACGAATGATAATGATAATGAAAGAAATTCGAACGTTATTGATATGTATACGAATTGTCTAAGCGAGGTTAGGAAATGTTTCAGAGCTCGTACCGGACTCTTGTAGATATCGGTAAACCAAGAAATTGACTTCATCGCTTGAGAAGCTCATTGTTCTTATCCTTTAAGACACTAGCACAACATATTTATGCGGAGTTGCGCCGAAAAATCGTGTTGATCCACGTCGGACGCTGAGATTCCGGAGATTTGCCGCGTCGAGGCCGCTATCCGCTATACACCACCGCTATAGCAAAAGAACACAGACCCATTACACACATAGGACAGGAGACTACAATTGGGCATGAAACCGCAAACAAACGGTGTGTTCGGAAACGGTATACCTTTGAACAGCCAACGTAACTCCGTCCTGTTTCAAAACCGAGAAAAGAAAAAGGATGTACCGACGACACTAACTCGCGTAGTGTTTTCAGACGTATTTATTATGTAAACAATATTACATTTGTGCAACAATATAATAATGACCTAGCATTGACAGTACGAAATCATACACGATACCTCACCACAACAGAACGTGAGCAATGTCACAATGACCATTCGGGGATTATTACGATAAGTATAATCATAACTTGTATACATATTTACAATTTACAGGAATATGTCAATGCGTTTGCGACCTTTAACTCTGCTCACAAGGAATTTATTGCTTCGAAAAGGTTTGTATCGCAACCACCAGTAGATTTCGATTTCACAGTAAACTTTTACAGTTTGATTAGGTCGCGTATTGCTAAAGTGGAGTAGTAGGGTTAGTTTTTATTAAAACGAAATATAAAATGAAAATATGCATACGTTCATTTATAATATTAAGGATTTTATAAATAAAATCGTCTTTATTATATATTATCTTATCATCGACTGCTTCAGTGATATATAGACTGCGGATCTTTATGCAAAATAAAAAATCTATGTTCAATTATCTTTTAAACTAAAACTAATACACTGACGTCCTTACATCTTTTTAATATGACCACTGTTTTAAATTATGCGTGGCTATTTTTATCATAACTATTTCGTAGATGCCCATAAAAAGTATACGGTGTAATTTTGGATATACATTGGATATACATAATTATGTTATACCCTGCACTTTCAAGATTCACTAGTATATATATATATATATATATTACTCCATGAAATAGATGTTTTATTTTATAAGATAATTCATTGAATTATAATTCTTATTTTATTGATGTAACTATCGCGTTTTAAACGTTATACGCATTTACAAAATACATGTTTCAACAAACATCGTATGTCTTGTATACGAATACAACAAAAATCATGGCAAAAAGTAAAGTAGAACAATGCATATATGTATATCGAACATTATAATTTATACACTTTCTTCTGCCGTTAATTAAAATGTTCTAGACAACTAGATCTTATAATTAGTAAAACCTGGTTTGAAATTTGTTTCTAGCACACGTGTATATATATATATAATAATTAAACATTATCCACTATAAACTTTACCACAGTTTATCTACAGCTTTCGACAAGTACAGTTTCACAATTGTCTTATGACGCAATATGTACATAGATATATAACTGTACTTATAATACGAAATTCACTGATAACAAAAATGACTGTCAAAAATTGTCGCTTATATATTAGCAAACACTTATTCAACGAAAGCTAACACTCTTGAAATATCAGCGCTATATTGAACAATATACTTGAATCGAGATTGTTCGTAAAACGTAGTCGTATGTCGCATGTTACCTATATTACTGTATAGTGCAGAAGCCACGTGTCATCGTAATAGCGTAATTATCAAATCTGAACGCCGGAGAACCTGATTGGTCAGACCAAGGTCACGAAATCTGATCGTCCATGTCTCAAAGGAACAAGCTGTGTGTGCCGCTTCGAGACCGAGTTCTCTCCGCCGTATAGTTGCATAGTTGTGCATAGTTGCGAGGAAAGCGCGGCAAGACGGATCGTGTTGTTTTTTTGTTACCGGGATCACTGTTCGATTCCACATTCTGTTTAAATAACTTGTTTTTAAGGAACAATTAGAAGAATGACTGTGGAGATTGATAAGGAGGAATTAAAGAAACGTTTGACGCCGTTACAGTGGCATGTAACGCAAGAAAAGGGCACCGAAAGGTACGTCAGACGTGAATTGAATTTTCTTATTACGGAGTAACGCGCGTGTCAGATTATCATCGTATACTTTAAAAGTCGCACGAGACTGATGCAGGTTTTCGTTTCGCGAGACAGCATCTCGAACAACTTGAAAATTCTGTACACGCATTGCGTACGTTCCCATACGTCATACATATACGCCGCTTCGTGCGCTGTTTATAAGAATTTTCAACACCGTAATTGTCTATTTTTCGTTTAAATGCACGGTCAAAGTGTTAGTAATAATTTAATTTTGCAATTTGTTGTCGCGTATGCATACGCGAGTCAAGTATTAATTTTGATCAGCTGATCGAATTTACCGATCTTTCATGAACTTTTCGGATGGTCCTTCAACAGTAGCTCAACTGAAGATCATCGTAATTCTAATCGCCTACTTTCCAGAGAATTCGAATATTTATGATCCAATTTTCCAAAAATATCAATACGGTGGAAACTGGTTTACTTTTAGATGACGTGCGACCAAAATAGATTTTTCAAGAGCATGTGTCGGCTTGACTTTGCGTCATGACCGAGCAGTGTAAAAATAAAACATAGGTGTTCATAATTAACTTCCTGCCTGTGCATGCTTGTCCACGCCGCTAACCATTTTTCTTTCCCTTTTTAGGCCCTACAGTGGTTGCTACAACAAATTTTACGAAAGAGGCACATATACTTGCATAATTTGTGATCAAGAATTGTTCTCTTCCGATACAAAATATGATAGCGGCTGCGGTTGGCCTGCGTTCAACGAAGTATTGGAGCAGGGACGAGTGAAGTTAACCAAAGACACAACGCATGGTAAGTGGATTCATGAATCTTACTTTTACCGATAAATATTTTTTAGAATTATGCTCGGTTTCTTAGTACAATAACAATATTTATTACATATATATAATACTACACTCATTAAAAGTATCTGCTTAAATGGTAGATAAATAAACTCTATGGCGCAAACATCTGACATTTACATATGATAGTATCCGATATTGTTCGTACGGATTATTGGAGTTTTATTTATTTACCATACTTCAACATTCTTCATTATTTTTCTTACATTCATACTTTCACAAATACCTATCCTAAACTTTTAGTTCTGCCATTCCCAAGCCTTCCGTAACTCACACTTCGTTTATATTTTGTTTATTCTTTGTTATATTTTATATACAGCGCGAACATGTATGGTTCAATTAATATTGTTTTTCTATTATTCAAATATTTCATTATAGTATACTTCAGAGATGCACGAAAATTTGTATGATAGATTTATGTCTTTCTCGTAACATATTTACAAAGAATTGAGAAATCTTTGTTACTATATTTTATGGCAATTATATTAGTAAATAAAGAAGGTAATATTCCTCCTTCTCCTGTACCTTGCATGCTAATGCTTAGAGTGTGATTGTGTTAGACTTACATCATCTATTGTGTGAAACTAAGATCATAGGCGTATAGTGAAACATAATTTTTTGTTCTATTTCTGTATGAGAGTAAGGGAAATTAACATATCTTGCTATTTCATCGAATTATAGTTAACACGTAGCTTTTGCTTTTACATAATGATTTTAATAGACATGCCACTATTATAACTTCAAGCTTATAGTATACGATTGATCTATTACATCTAACATAGTATCTCAATTCGTTTTTCAAAAGTATTTATACATAGTTCTGTAGTCTTTGACACTGTCTCGACACTATTATTTGTATCTTTTCTTTGATTTCGTTTATGTTGTGTTTATAAAAGTATGTAGTCAAATGCAAATATGAAATTCAGTACCATGTAGATTACAATGATTATATTTCGAAATATCCTAGTAATTTTTCAAGAATTTGATAACACTTTTAATTCAGTTGTACAGTATCGATATAATTAAATATGGAATCGGAATTCGGAGAGATCTTCGATGGATGAATAAAGCAAGAAACAAGATTATGGGTATTGATTATGTGTAGATTGTGTAGTTATTTCTTATTTTGCTGGTTATTTAAAGAATACAATACGATAGAAAGCTTCTTCTTACATTTGAACCTTTTATTTTTACAATTAAACCATTTTAAAGCAGAGGTTTGAATATTCGTTGCTTAATATTCGTTACTCTACCTACTGCTTTGATTAATATCGATTCATTTTGTTTGGTGCTGCTATTACTGGAAAGCATTTAAAGTGCACAAAAGAAAGGTGTTGGTCTGTGTTTAATCACACTCTATTATTCTATTTCCTTTGTCTTCCTATTGCTCCGCTACCACCACTTCACTCTCACCATTGACACACAAAAACTGCGTCGACAATTGACGCACAGTTGGTGGAAATCTACTACTGCTGATCGCAAACCCAGATATGGTGCGGACTGAAGTAACCTGTTCAAAGTGCGGCTCACATTTGGGGCATGTGTTTAACGATGGTCCGAAACCCACGAGGAAGCGATTTTGCATCAACTCTGCATCGATAAACTTCCATTCGGCAGGAGAGGAGAAGAAGACACCGTCATAAGACTAGCGGAGAAGGAACTTTAACTAAGGTTTTAGGAAAAGAATGATGAAGTCCAACTTGTACTGAGAAAAAGTTTATATTTCTTACGAAAACTGACTGCATGATATTTTCAATTAGATTTTGCTACTACCTTTTGAAAACTTCGTTACTTTTTAAAATGAAAATATGTAAACATCATACATAGCAAAACGTATTTTTACTTACGTTAAATATTATGAGCAATACTTTCATGTATATTGAATATTTATTACGAGCAGCTTCTCCGTCTATACTGTACGAATGCTAAATTCGTCTTGAATTATATTAGAAGCATAGATTCCATACGAGAATATAAATACGTGTATTTATGCATAATACAGTGATGAATTATGTCATATTAATTTTTGCAATACTAATCTAATCATAAGATAGCCTTGAATCTGTAAATACACACTAAATGAATAAGATACTACATTTAGAGTGTGTAAAATATAAGATCTAATAAACTAATGTAAAACATATAAGAAATAATTCGCAAAAGCATTCAGTTATTTTTTTATATTACATGTAACGGGCATAATATGTAAATAACAATAACTATTTATTTTTGTCTAAGGAAACAGTGAAAGAGTGCATTGTAAACTTTGTTGTCCTGTTTATTAACTGTACGTTATTTAAATGGAAAATATTTACTTTCTGTATCGAGCTCGCCTAAGAAGGGAAGGATCACATTGGAACAACAATTCTTTTGTTATAAAATGTTTCCTTATATTGTAACGTTTCAAAACAAACTAAAAGGTGTTACAGTACAATATATATGCAAATTCTAGGCATTATTTTTACAATAATTCATTATCCATTTCCTGCTTTCCTTCGTTTTTTTTTAAATTCGACACTGTTTAAGTTAAATATTAGCTTTTCCTGAGAAACCAGATTCTCTACCAAATTCTCTTGCGATAACAAATGCCAATTTCGTAGAAATATATATAGGTACACCGTTTAAAACGACATTTTCGGTAAAAACTCGAAAGCTGAAAACTTTAATAATAAAATATGTAAATAATATAACGGCTTCGTCGGTAGGCCTGATTTCTTGTTCTATATTGAGATCTCAAAGCATTTTCAAAAACATCATAAAAAAAAGAAGAAGAAAGTTACAAAAACATGCGAGTACACATGCTCGTAACTCGATTTGCATAGGAACCTATTTCGTATAGTTCTAAACCGACCAGAAGTAAGTTTCTTACGGAGATACATAAATGCACTTGGAACGATAACCGAGACGTAAGGACCGAGAACATTTATCCTTGTCCACATTTTTATCCGAGTCTTGTTTGCAACAATTGATATTATTGCGATTTGTGTGTACTAACAATAAAATAATAACAATGATTCTAAATTGGTGAATGGCGCTCAGTTTTATTATGATAAGGCATACTGATACAACTTTTTGTACTTGGGTTCATTCAACAAACAACGAATCTCACTCAGAATGTTCACATGCCTAATCGTAAACCTGCTATAATAGTCTTACGTGGTATTTAAAAATATGGACAAGTAAACTTTGCACCCCGGTTCGGCTCGATTTACAAATAAAAATAAATCTTATATAGATAGCTGCTTCAGCTGAAATATGCTTAATCACTGCCGCAGTAATACAATTACATAAAATGGACGTTTCTTTTTTTCCCTTCTACAGATATTTGTGAAAATGCAGGACCTCGTTCAGTAATGTCCGTTCGTGTTAACGTCAATTTCGACCCTGGATCGCACGCATTTCTTTTCCGTTTGTATTGTTCACACAAAACGCATTCCTTCGTTAATACTAGACGTGCACAGTTACTTCGTTTCTCCTATACCGCCAAACATTGCTTACAGTTCCCGAATAGTTTAGAACGCATGCTGAAATGGCGGGAGCTGTTTCTCGAACATCGAGACAAATCTAACAGGAATATAAATTGTAATCCTTGATTCGTTATAGGTAAACATAATTATCCATCAGCATGTGATTCTAATTTCGGGCGTAAGCGCGCGTTGCAAAACTGAGCTGCTTCGTCTGTCACAAGTATAATTAGACATTATTCAATTATTATAAAAAGAAAAACTAATCAGGCTTTTTAATGGTAGTATTACGAAAACAATGAACTCAGTAAATGATGAATACATTATTGCATATACGACTCTTTTATTATCAAATGATGTATGCTTTCCTTGCTTGTTCTTTTTCTTTTCCTCATCGTTTTATATGCAATATATCATTAACTTCCTTGATATCTATTATATTCTCACATTGCGTCCATTAGCGGTACTTTACAGTAATGTTCTACACGTAATGATGATGAAAAGAATTAAAAAAATGACAAGTCTGAAAAAGTCTGTGTTCCTTAAACTAAAACGTCCAAGGCTTCCGCTTCAGCAATTAATATATGTTTATGGTATAATACAATTAGGAAAGACATTAATTATTAGGTTTAGTGTAGTACAACCATATAGAAATCTTGTTCCGTACAATCGTTAACGTAAATTCATGTATATCTTTCGTTATCTTCTCGGTTGATTTACGTGTACGTCTGTGTCTGTTCGTATTTCTTTCTTTTTTTTTTTTTAAACAAAATATTAAATTATCCTGTTGATGATTCAAGATTACAAGGAATCTAGCGCGAGTTTTTTCACGTCTCTAAACATGACAAGACAGGCACTTTATAATGTCACAAAATGCTCCTATATCTGAATCTTGTTTTAAAATTTCGTCACTTATCCGTTCGTTTCTTACAAGACACGTTGAAGACATTTTTACGTTTTTTTATTTTTCTTTCTTTTTCTTACGACCTGTATTGGAGAACACACGTGTTAACAGGACACCCGTCCATGGATAGAAAGATGTTTTAATAACTAATATATTTTAGTAACAAGGTCAATGTCTCAACATGTCTCATGAGCGATGCAAATGAGAAAAGTACTTATGTTTTATCTTACCATTACAAGAAAATGAAGTAACATTAAATAAGACTCGCGTACGTTGAATTCATCGTGAACTTTTTTTCCCTACATGGTGAAACCAATCCTTCTTGAAATTATATACACGTAAATGTAATGCACGGATTGCAATGTCCAAATCGTAAAAAGTATCCATTAAAGATCATTAACTTAATACAACGTAAACGAAGTTCGCTAACATTCATCCCGACAAGAACGTGATCTCTTGAGAACGTTTAAAACAAGTTAGGCTATCGCTTATTATACCTACACGTCATACTGACAGACCAAAGACTGAAAACATATTGCTCTGTTCTCCGTAACTTCGTTCAAAAAATATAAGTCTGACACGAAGACCAATTTTTTCTTTTTTTCTTTCTTCCTACGATTTCTTGTTAAACCATAATAATGTATTAGAATAGGTCCTATGTACTTGTTCACATTTCTTTATGGTATTATCTAATAAGGTTTTTCGCTATAAATAATGTATGTTTGTAGCTAACTCTGATCTTCAATTTTTTTTTAGAGTCAGTAATACTAGTTTTTTTTTCTTTATATCTTTAGAAAATAACTGACAGTCACTTGGAAGTCCTCGACGGCAGTTCGATATTGGTACAAGAGCTCCTCCTCAGGCAACAACCTATTCGTAGAATTCTTACTTTTTCCCATTTGAGATTATTTTAATAAGACATGGCGAGCTCATCGTCACCAATAAAAACTCGTCGAGGAGTGCAAGATTTCTGCCGTCAGATCGTTCACAGTTCTGATTTAACTTTGTTTCTCCTCGCAACATGCGAGAATCGAGCAATTTAAAAACTTTGAAACCATTTCTCGATACTTCTCAAGGTATCGGATAAGTTCTATCTATCTATGACCTATATATATAAATATGTATATATCTAATATGCATGTATATCGATATATATACATATTTATATATTTATATATATGTTTATATATTTATATATGTTTATTCAATATTTATAATATATTATTGAATTATTGTGCCGTTCCGTTTTGGGAGGATGATTCTTTCTTTACTCGCAAACTTAATCTTTCTGGTCGTACTGCATGGCCAGAAATGCCAACAAGAATTCTGCCGCTAATGGCCTTTCGCAGCTTCCTTCGCTGCCATTATTAAAGGTGTTAAGGAAGCAAGCGGCCTTGCTAGTTTCAGAAAAGGATGCTGCAATTTACCAGAAAATACACCTCTTAATCAATTTTATTTCGTCTACTACAGGTTTCGCACTCCAAATTCACCCTTTTGCAAATCAATTTCAACCATATACAAATAAAGTATTTTTAAGTGAGTTTTTGTACAAAAAATATGAAATCACATGTAAATTAATTGTTAAGAAATTCAAAATTTTATTTAAATTTAAAAGTAATTACCAATTAGTTAACTTTGTAACGCATGAAAACGATGTGTAGATATGTATATTCATTGTAGCCATTTTCTGATTAATAAGTTTTGAAAATGAAATATGAATATATTGAGTATTGAATCTTAATTGATTTGAAAAAGGGTGAATTTCGAGTGCAAAACCTATAACTAGAGGTGTGCGAGAACCCAAAAACGTCGACCGAACGGGACGAGACTTTTATTCGGGATCGAGACGGATTCTCGAATATATCGGGATACTCGAGCATATTCCGGTTCGCGATAGATGGTAGCCGACATTTTCGGGTTCTCGTACATCTCGTGTATTAACCTAAGAGGGTATTCTAGTCTAGACATTCGAAGAGGAACCATTACGTGCGTCTCAACCAGATTATAAAAATTTGAATATTGTACATTGTCATAATTTTGTAATTATTTTGGTTATTAATTCTAGTTCCTGATTTATTTACATTTCTAATATTTTAATTCTGTGGTAAAATAAAGGTTCGAAATTTAGTCTGAATACCGTGTGTTAGACTAGAGTAACCCTTTAATCCCGACAGACAGTATCCACACTGTACAATTATACTAATATATCATATGTGTGTATTACACTGGAATTACCTTGAGTAATTCTGAAGCTGCAGATCGTTTTTCCACTTCAACCTCTAAACATTGATCTAAGAAATCTTGAAAAATTGCCGATAATTTATCCTTCTCTTTAATTTCAGGTTTACCATTGGTTGCAATCAAATACAATGCTCTCAAAGGATTCTCGTTCAAGTATGGTGGCTCTCCTTCTATCATTTCAATAGCCATTATACCCAATGACCAAATATCTACCTAGGAATTCGAAATTATTGATCAGTAATGCGACGAATTCGACATGTTTTTTTTCTGTTCGCGAAATATATCTACCTTTGGACCATACTGTTTTCTTGTAACTACTTCTGGTGCCATCCAATATGGTGTACCAACCATGGTAGTTCGTTTACTTTGTTCCGGTGAAATTTGTGCACAAAACCCAAAATCTGTTAGTTTCACCCCGCCGTCTAACCCAAGCAGGATATTATCAGATTTAATATCTCTGTGTATAACTTGATTACAATGCAGGAACTCCAAAGCTTGCAAGACCTCTCTACACACAGCTGCTATTTGACCCTCATCCATACAAGTCTCAGTCACAACATCAGTCAAACTGCCACCAGGCAAATATTCCATAACTACCCATAATTCTTCTCCTACAAGGTAACTATCCAAGTAATTTACAACGTTCGGATGTTTGTTCTCCCGCATAACCAATATCTCGTTTATTATCAACTCTTTCTTCGGTTGCTGTGAAAGATTCATTTGTTTTATTGCAACTTCCATCCCGGTCGATGTTTCGATTGCCGTATACACTGTTCCCGAAGCACTGAAAAATAGATAAAAAAAGAATGTTGACGCATTTCAAGATAATTCTCTGTGTACAAACTAGAATATACCAGAATGTACCAGCATGTACCAGAATACACAAGAATATACCTGAATATACTAGAATATATTAGAATGTACTAGAATATACTAGAATATATGTCAGAGAGAGAGAGAGAGAGAGAGAGAGAGAGAGAGAGAGAGAGAGAGAGAATATACCACAATATATTAGAATATACCAGAATATACGAGAATGTTACATTAGAATGTTACTTACCCTTGACCTATTTTTTCCATTTTCGTGTACTTTCTATTAGGATCGCCTACGCTCACAATTGTTCTCAGTTTCTCTAATATCTCATCATCCGACATTTTTTTCTTTCTAGCTTTATCGCTTTGCGTCGGTCTCGTTTGATCAGTCGGTGTCGATGTAGGAGTTGCTTGATTCTTGTTTCTATCCAATTGCGATTGGTGTGGTTGTTGTGGTGTTCCATTTCGTTGGGGTGAACCTAACGTTGTGTTTATCGGCGGCGGTGGTTCTTCTTCTATGGGCTTTGTATACTGTCGCAAGAAGTTGTATTGTTGTACTTATCCGCAAAAGTACACAAAACAAACAATACAATCTTTCGCGTGAACGTAGACGTCGTTACTTACAATTGATTTTGTACGTTCCGGTCTAGCAGAAATTGGAGGTGGCGGAGGTTCATCTTCCTGTTCGGAACTGGTTGCACAAGCATCTGTTGGCGTACTACTGGGACTACTGCTACTTACTCTGTAAGTTTATTGTTTCTCAGCGAATATTTAATCGCGCCGGTTGAAAACTGTGAAAAAAACTCACCTGCTGAGCGAATGTTGAGAATGAGAACTTCCAGAAGCCTGTGACATTGCTTGACCACGAATGCTCCCTACTCCGGTTCCTACACCTATACCCATGCTTCTGGGACTACTTGCTCTTTCAATAGGAGCTTCAAAAACAATCACATGGTTTTAATTTATACTTACTGAATTATTGATAATTAGAGGTGTGTGAGAACCCGAAAATGCCTTCTCAACCTGCCCCGACCATCGGGTACTCGATATTTTCGGATTCTCTCACATCTCTGTTTAACCCTTTGCACTCGAGGCAACTTTAACTTGAAAATTAAACATTCCTTTCGACCTAAAATAATTCCTTTCTATATTTGTGTTTCTATATTCCTTTCTATAATATATCTCACACATTACTTAAATGTTTAGTAATTGATCAGATAGCAACATATTTAATAATGTAAATAATATTTTGAATACTGAAACAGCAATTTTTAGTGGTGACTCTGAGTCTAAGGCCATTCGAGTGCTAAGGGTTAAGGGGGTAGTCCCGTTCCCACCATTTCTCGGTAATGCAAAGATGGAGTTTTTCAGTAGTCAAAAGCGCTAGATAGAAGATCAATCTAGGCCACGGTCGCCCTCAAAAGTCCTATTTTGACGTTTACGAGGCGTAATTTGCATTATGCGTGTTGCATTTGCAAATTACGCCACGTAAACGTAAAAATAAGACTTTTGAGGGCGACTGTGGCCTAGATTGATGTTTTATCTAGTGCTTTTGATTCCTGAAAAAGCCCATTTTTGCATTATCGAGAAATGAGAAGGCGCATCCCGCACTCTTGCAATCCTGGAAACGAGTCAACCCTCTCAATAATATGAATTCATTCTTAAGGAGATGATAGCTTACCAACTACTCCAACCATTTTTGTTGTTGTCATGTACTTGGAACCTTTTGTTTCTTTACTGCTACTGTCATACCAATTCAGAACATCTAATACAGCTTGCGGATTCTTCTTTTGTTCCTGTTTACTGATGTTACTAGACATAAGCAGCCTTGCCCAAGCTTCCGGCATCCCCTAGGATAAGACACAATGTTTTAGCATAATCATTTTTAATGTTGTATGTACATAAACATGTAAGAGTAGAAACAAGTGATACAAGATGTATTAAATCGCAAAGATGAATTCTCAAAGTTTTGGAAACTAAGAGAACATTGTGCAAATATAAAATATTTCAGAATCTAATTGACGCACGGAAGTAAGATTTTAAGCATTCAAACCAATGTGAAATTTTGTGTCGCCAGAAAGCAATAATATCGAATGCAACGTTGACTAAAGCGTTTATTAATCTACTAAAGCAGCTATGCCTGTAATCTATTATAAACTCCAAATTTCGAATGTGAGACAAAAAAGAAAAATAAAAAAATAAATAATAATGTAACTTTATTAACCGCAACAGAAAACAAACAGTCAAATTATGTGTAGATACAATAAAAAGATGCAGGCAAACTATTTTCTGTCGTTATTTGAAGTTACTTACTTTCAATGGCAGCTTGAAAGAAATACGTGTCTAGTTAGTTTTTCATGTGAAAAAATAATAGGTATAAGAAGCATCAGACAAATTACCAAATTACTTTTCCACAGTGTCCATACACATGTGACCAGGTGATGAAAATTTAATTTATTTTAGGTACGGAAAATCCATCAATATCTTATTTTTTCTAAGAAGAAAGTTCATTATATTAATCCTTACCAATACATTATAGGTCATTCACATAATTCTATGCAATGAATACACGATGAAAATGAGTACATGATTTATGTATCTGATAACATTCAAACATAACATGAAACTTGAAATTAAAGTATACGCAAAATTTCATTAACTTCCAACTGTTGCAATGTATTTTACCTTCACATTGTAAGCGCGAATCAATCTTTCACTGTAGCAGCAAATCGCTTTAATTCTAAATATCGAACAGTATTCGTCTTGCAAATGTTTGCAGCTTAGAGTAGAGTAATTTATCAAACCAGTAATGTATTGAAATGAAATAAAGTTATTTTTACAGAATATTCATTTGGATACTCCGTACCATTGTATAGTAGCAAAGCAGGAAGCGAGTGCATTTTGAACAATAGTAACGAATCGCGAACAACAAAAAAACTTACCGTAAATTCACCAGTGACTGCATCAAATCCAACATGCACCGTGTGTTCAAAGTTGGTGGGGTAACTGATGTTGGGCTTGTCCTTGTTTTCTTTTACCTTCATTTTGCTTTTCAATGTTTTTTTCTTACGCTCGTCAGAATCAGGTTCTTTTGGCAATGGACGCATATCCACTGGTAAATTAGGTGCGGATTCACTCCTGAAACATTTCATACACCTTTCAGTACACATGTTATAAAGTATTTATATTCTAAATAACAATTAGAGAGTAACATTCATAGTTCCACATAAATTAAGATAATTACTTTTACCTAATACGAAGAACAGAATTGTAAATAATATCTTATTCTTGGTAAACACAGTAGCATATGCGATTAAATAATACGCAGCTTGTATTATATCACAAAACCAATATTTAATATAAGTTATTTATACGCAAGTACCACATCTTATATTTTGCTTGCAAGGTGCAGAAGTGCAGCTGCATGGAAAGACTTGAAAGGATGATCTCCCACAACAGAATGTCATTGCATCTGAACTGTAGGATTTTATTTTTAGCGACTACTAAATTAGTGCCTGTTCCTCTATTTTAAGGGGATACAGATTTGTGCATATCACAAAGAAAATAATAAGAGCTCACGGTATAATAAACTGATATTGGCTATCAGCATATGCGAAACAAGAATGTGTATGTTAGTCAGATTATATTTATACCGTACGGTGCACAGTTACAAATGGTAAGTAATCGATCTATTCTTTAGAGAATTCTTCTTATCGACGTAAACGTAATCTATATTGTATGTAAAAAACAGATTTATAAAAGAAATATTACCTGTTCGAAGTAAGTCGCACAGGAGGTGCGGGGGGTTTATCTTCTTCATCTGACATTTTGTCTCTGCTCCTGTCCCTTTGTTGCCAGTCTACCCTACGTTGCTGTGTTTATCTATCCTTCTACTCTGAGGTCTCCGTCGCTCGGCTGCCTCCTGCCACGGTTGTTGTTTGGATGTTTCGCGAAATTCCAAAAAAGAGACTAAGGTTTGGAATCGCAGTATGTACGGAATGGTTTCTGTTGACAAGACCGCCAACAAGTTCTCTGCGACAGGCCTAACGTCCTAAGAGCCATTCACCCCTACTGCCAAGTAAGGAGGCTGACCGTTCTCTTTCTTTTTTTTTCTTCCGAATTTCGTGGATACTGGCTGACCGACGTTTCTGATACCGGCTCTGTATCACGAGCACGGGCAGAAGGACTTCGGGCGACCGGTGGACGACATGAAACGGTAGCAAGGGACAAAGCCCCTCCTCCGCGAGTGACAGTTTTGCAAAGCTAATCGACGTCGCTCGTTTATGGGTTTTGTTGAATTGCGCGAGTACTCGCTCTGGCGTCCTCGATCGGGTCAATGTCGTGGGGTTACAGGGTGTACTCGAAAACGGGGGATAGACGAACGCCTCGGAAAGCGTGATTCACGCACGGGTGCAGACACCGCGCCGCATCCACGGATCCCTACCTCTTTTCCTCGCTCCCCGACCTTCCGTGTCAACCTCCCTTAGTGTCGCGATTTCTCTTTCGTTCTCCCGCGGCTCTCGTTTCACTCCTCCCTTTTTCTGTCCTCTCGCACTCGCGAAAGAAAAAATACGATTATATATCGTATATATAGATACATATATATAGGTATATATGTATGTGTATGTATATATATATATTTATATGTGTATATGGCGCCGCTTTATCCACACGTCCGTGATGTGCCGCGTTCGGGCACGGCGGAGGCGGAACCACGCGGCGCTCCAAGTTTTATCAATGGCACCTCATCTCGTATATATGTAGAATCGACGCTCGATGTCGACGAATCACTCCCTGTACTTCTCCACGACTTTTCGAGGCTGATAAGAAGTCTGAATCACCGCCGCCGCCGCCGCGGTCCTCTGCCACTGTACAGTGCTCCCACTGAAACACCGTTCACTACCCCTCTATCCTTCGTCTTTTCCTTTCTCTCTTTCACACACTTTTTTCACTGGACTATAGCGCTCTTTCTTTCCCTCCCACGTACGCTATCTTTCGCCTCGCATACTTGCAAGGTCTAATCATTAGTGCGTGCACATACATTTATATCTTCACCCACACCGATTGTTACCGTACCGGACACACGACCGACCGTCGTCTTTCTCGCTTTCTCTTTCTCTCTTGCTCGTGTGCGTGGATACATGATTTGAAAAAAATTTTAGAATAATATAGGTTGGAGCGGTGGTAATACTGCATCCGAATCAATTACAGGTTGGCCAACATGTTGGAAATGAAAATTCCGCATATTCATTGTGATTCCGACCAGTGTCGCTATACTTTGCCCGCATCCGTCATCTGGTAGATGAAGTAATCTTGAAACACAGTATGTTATCTGAAGCCAGGTCTATAAGTGTGTATGATCTGAAATCGTTTCACGGGTCGTTTTGAAAGAAAATTCTTTACACCTGTGTTCACATCATGAAGAACTCTTACCTCATGGTTCACATGCTATATATACAGATAGATGCAGCTGATAGATTATAGATGATATTATCTCCCCCAATGAGAGGAATGGACAAAAATTCTTGTCGCGTTTAGGGAAATTGTACCCTCTGCGTGACAAATATATAGCATTGTTTTTCTTTATCGTATCTTTTCATAGCGTTGCAGTAACAATACGCTTGAAGTTAGTTATTAGCAGTCTACATGTCTACATTTACATTGTAAACGGAGAGGGTAAATCGTAATTTTTATATCGTATATCTGTTTACTATCAGAGTAATCAACACCCACGCTCGAGTCGATCAATGTTTTTTGTACGATTAACAATTTTTTAATCGCATTTTGCACTGTTACTGCGGAACGGGAAGACTATTGTGTTTGAATTATGTACATGTCACAAAGTAACACCTACATTGGTGATTCATGAAACAATTCAGAATAACCTCGACATGAGATTATAAAAAAAAGCTGGAAGTTGTTTAATTGTACGACGGTGTTATATGCTATTCAATGATTTGTTACAGGCCGATCAAAATTGATCAAACGATTATAGCAAAACGACGATTGTGCGAATAAATTTATTTTATAAGTTCAAAGTTTAAACATTATCCAGTCAAGATGAAGAAGAAGGTATGTACATAATTCTTTGACCTTTTAGTAATTGAAGTGTCATATTTTTATCATTACAAGTTATGTAATAAATATGTTTTTGTATTTCCTTAGGTTCTTTTAATGGGTAAAAGTGGCTCTGGGAAGACCAGTATGCGAAGTATTATTTTTGCAAATTACATTGCCCGTGATACACGCCGTCTTGGAGCAACAAGTGAGTAAAAACAGCCTATTGTTTTTTCTTAAGGGAATAGATTCGTTTCCAGGATTGCAAGGGTGCAGGATACGCTTTCTCATTTCTTGATAATACAAAGATGGGACTTTTCAAATGTCAAAAGCTCAAAAGTCCGATTTTTAAACCGCCACGTAAACGTAAAAATAAGAAATTGGGGTTGACTGCAGCCTAGATTGATCTTTTATCTAGCACTTTTGACTCCTGAAAATCCCATCTTTGCATTATCGAGAAATGAGAAGGTGTATCCCGCACCCTTGCAATCCTAGAAACGAGACTACCTCCTTAAACTTGTGCTCTGACTTCAAATCTACTGATGTTATTCATGTTTGTTGCAGTCGATGTAGAACACAGTCATGTACGGTTTCTTGGTAATTTGGTGCTAAACCTTTGGGACTGCGGTGGCCAGGAAGCATTTATGGAAAATTATTTTGCATCGCAACGTGATAATATATTTAGGAACGTTGAGGTTTTGATCTATGTTTTTGATGTTGAGTCGAGAGAGCTGGATAAAGATATGCATTATTATCAAAGTTGTTTAGAAGCGATATTGCAGAACAGCCCCGAAGCAAAAATATTCTGTTTAGTGCATAAAATGGATCTGCTTCAAGAAGACCAGCGTGATGTGATGTTTAGAGAGAGAGAAGAGGACTTAAGAAGGCTTAGCTTACCCCTTGAATGTACTTGTTTTAGAACTAGCATATGGGATGAAACTTTATATAGGTAGATCTTTATCATTGCATACTTCTAATTCATAGTATTGTAGCGTTTCATCTAATTCATTATATTTAGGGCATGGTCTTCTATTGTCTATATGTTGATTCCCAATGTGAAAGAACTTGAACAAAGTTTGAAACAATTTACAAATATTATTGATGCTGACGAAGTCCTACTGTTCGAAAGAGCAACATTTTTGGTAATTAGTTACTGTCAGAGGCAACATCATAGAGACGTCCATAGATTTGAGAAGGTTTCAAATATAATAAAACAGTTTAAGTTAAGTTGTAGGTGAGTTTGCCAAGATATATTACTGGGTAATACATGTTACGAGAATGTTAATGCGTTAATGTGCTTATAAGATAATGTTTTCAGCAAATTGGCAGCACAATTTCAAAGTATGGAAGTTAGAAATACTAATTTCGCGGCATTTATCGATGTATTTACGTCGAATACATACGTAATGGTTATTATGTCGGACCCAGCAATTCGTAAGCATTTATAATTTATATAATATGGTATTTATAATTGTATTAGTGATTAAAATCAATTATTTGTTATTTCAGCATCGGCGGCAACGCTAATTAATATTCGCAATGCCCGGAAACATTTTGAAAAGTTAGAGCGTGCTAGTCAAAGCTCGGCGTTGAGTAGATAGAAATCAATTCGGCCCAGGCGCTTTGTCACCCGGGTCCAAACTGGTAAGCGTTGTTGAATCTAAGAATGACTATGAATTCGAGTCACCAAGATGAGAGTACGATTGTATAAGACTTTCTTATTTATCTACCGATATTTATTAATAAGTTTGCTAATGATTTACTACATTCAGCATGCAAGTACTGATGTGAACGTAGAGATTATTGGGAGCTGAAAAGAAGTCTCCGGAGACGGTACAAGGGAATCTTTCGCTCGGCACGCCTGTCCTCGCCATCGATGCTTCCATAGTCCTAGTGTTTAGGCTTTGAAGGCACACGCTACGTAGTATGTGTGACCGCTGAGGCAGTATTTTGCTAGAGTCGAAAATATGCGAGACTCGGGGTGTGTCTCAAAAAGACTTCTTTCCAACTCCGGATAATCACAGCAATCAATTTGAATAAAATTTGTAGTATTTACAAGTATCTATACAACTTATATCGACAAAAGTCGATATGAAATTTGTAGCGATAATTACATGAAGGTACCAAGAGAATTACGTGCATTCAACGGTAGACGTAAAATGTAAGTCATCTAAGAACTCAAAATTTTACGTTTCTTCACAACGTAGCGGTATGAATCCTTTTATATTCCTCCATCGTGGAGGATGCTCTCTATCTTGGCTCTTAGATCATTCATGGTTTCCCGGGTGAGCAATTTTCCTGGTTCCATGTTGTATGTTTCATTTTTGTACAGCAATTACTCTGGCCTGTCTCAAAGATGTATATTTTCTTACGTTATTCACTTATAATAATGTGCTAATTGTAAGGCTCATATTTAACTACAATGAAGATCGATGTATCGCCATTTCTCTCTGGATTTATGTAAATGATAGTGAAAATTATTATTATTATTATTATATAGTATAAGGAAATAAACGTTTGATTCGTATGGATTTGTAATGATAAAAGTGTTATAGTAAGATCTTGTGCTTTTAAACATGTATACTTAAGCTGTATTTTATATATGTACAAATAAAAAATGTAAAAATGCATTCGCTATATGAGAGAATAAATTCGAACAGAAAATAAAATTTAATGCGTTCTTGTTGGATAATGATATGCGGATGCTTTTTTAGCATCTGTGACTTATGAAAATTTTCAAAAAATGCTATAATATAAGATTCGATAGAATTTTCCTTTTTTTAGACGATTTTTCTTTGTTTTAGATCTACAAAGGCTGTTCCCATGAAAACTAGGATTTTATTCCATTTCACTTTCTTAAATTAGTCTATGCAGTATGCGCAGTATGCTAATCAACTAGTTTTACTATTTCTGAAGAGCATTCGAATTTTCCGCCATTCGATTGGTAATGGCGGATATATATGTGCTGTCATTATCACTTTTATATATGTGGTGTTGACAGAGTCTAGTAGTGCCTCTAAACGTAATAATGGACAGAATAATCAAAGGAATCATGAAATACAGGAAATGTCACAGAGACGGAATGGTGAAACAATTTCAACAAGTCCGAGACCATCCCGAGGTGTGTCAAAATAGTTTCGTGAAAATTTCTCGTGATAGTGCATGGACATGATCTTTTGTATGCTAGTTATCAATGGCATGCTAGTGTGTATAAAACATAATCTTGAATGATTATTTTTACAAAGTCCAATGGAAAAATCTAATTTGTATTATATCTTGGAATTTTTTTTTTATTCAAAATTATACACTTTTCATATTTCTAACATTTCAAAAAGAGAAGCATGTTTCTTTTGACATGGTACGACGTACGACCTTGACCACAGGATTACTGATAAAAGATACAACACGTTCGTATCTACACGTGCACTTTTAAATCACTTGTAAAGAATAACATTATTTAACATCAATGAATATTAATGAAACTATGACTTATACATTAACAATAACTTCGTTAGTAGAATAAACTGAAGTTCGCATAATTATTTCGTTTATCTTTTTCGAACGAATAAAATATTTCTGAGATCTAAAACATTTTATTGTTTTCACTTCAAGAGCTAACTCTATGGATTTATATGTTATTTTATTATTACTTTTTACTCTATGCGATTTACTTTTTTCGAAGTAAATTTGGATGAATTTTAAATGCATTTTATATGCGTCAATGAGGTACAATGAAAGAAAAATATTTGAATCCATAATATGACTCGTGCGATGTTAATCATTACTGACGTAATTGACTTCTGTCGTTGCTCTTATCACAGCCAAAAGCAGTATTCTTTACCTGCATGGACTCCCGGATGATCCCAACTAGATTTACGGAAACGAACGTTGGGGACATGTTTGTCGGTACGACATTTCACTGAAATATCATTTGTTCGAACGTGAAGATTACTTCATCGTCTTTGTATTGCGATGCATTTCACTATCATTGCAATGAGCATCGATATTACAGACTCATTCTAAACATTACTTTTCCAATTTAATTATAACAAGTTTTACCGAGTAATCTAGTTTTACGATAACGCAATTTTACATGTTGCGATGTACAGGTCGTTTCACAAAATGTCTTATCAATGAATCATTAAATCGAGATAATCGCAAATTTTTATAATTCGATCACAGAAAATGATTTAAAATACGATTATATAATAAATCTTTAACTCTTTACACTCATGTGGTGACTCGGAGAGGGGCCATTAATAATTCTTATACCATTATTCAAAATACATATTTGTTGCATTATTCAATTTGTATTCAATAAATTACTAAACGTATTTAATATTTTAATAAACCACTGAAACTATTTTACGAGGTATTATATCAGTTTTATATCGATAAAATTAAGAAAATCGTATAAAATGGAAATATCTCAGGCCAGAAGGAAAATTTCGTTTTCGAGCTCCGAGCTCTGAGTGAAAAGGGTTAATATTCGCTCAAATTTAAATATTATTTTATCAAATGTTATTTTCTCGAATAAAATTTTGAAGAAATGTATAAGTAGACAGTGGATCTTTATGCAAAATAAAAATGTTCTACCTGATTTTCAACAAACTGAAGTCGAATGGACTTTGATTTCCTTTCTTAATATGTTTAATAGGTTGAAAATAAAATCCACTATTTGATAATAGAAGTAAAAGACGAGTTTGTTGTTGTTCATTAGTTTTTGAGAAAATAATTCATGGAGTTGTAATGAGACATCCTGTAGAATAAGTTACCGAGTAGGTAATTTCTGAATAAACAGTAATTATGAATTTTTCCTTTTCCAGTTAGGAATGCTGGTAACATTGTTCCTCACTCTCAGCATTTCGTGGACGAGCTGACCATGTGCGAACCCGCTGCTTTAGAACTTGGCTGTGTGGTAAACAGTATAAAGCACGTTATAGTTTGCGGACACAGCGATTGCAAAGCAATGAATTTATTGTATGCCTTGCGGGACGAGGAATTTGCCTCCCAGGTGAGATTCGTTTGACAATTAAATTAAAAACTAGACAATTCACTTTATACTGGAATAAATTGTAGCGTTGGTTCAGAGAAGTCAATTGTTCAGTAAGAATTAAGTAAGTCCGTATTTTACTTTCTAGGGACAAAATAGTAATTCAAGGTCACTCAAGGTTATCATCCCCTCCATACTACCTTATATAGCACTATCTTCCAATTACCTTACGAATAGACTGTGGATGTTTAAGCAATTTTCAATTTTTGTAGGCAAATTTTAAGACAGTGGGATCAAATAAAATCTGATCTTCAATGGTAATAGCCTTTGTAGATACGAAGTAAATAAAAATCGTACCAATTCTATCGAATTTAATATTTTAGTATTTTTTGAAAATTTCCAGAAGTGTCATAAATGCTTAAAGATCCGCAGTCTACTTGTCACATTATTCTTTTGCACATCCTCGTGACTTAAACGATTAGAGAAAGAATTTCGAGCAATTTTTACATACGAAATATTAGTAAAATATTGAGAATATAAATAATAGCGTTGGCATTTCTATGTTGTCTTTTAGGCGAACAGGAGAATATCACCGCTAAGAGCATGGCTGTGTGCACATGCGAGCAGCAGTTTGGCAAAATTTCAGCAGCTTGAAGTCTCCGGCTACCACCAACCAATTCTTTTCCAAGCTGAGACACCACTGAGGAAGTTTGTAGCCTACATTGACCCAGAAGATAAATTTAGTATAGAAGATAAATTGTCTCAAGTTAGTCTTACATACACATAAAATTTATTTGTTCAAGTTCGTCAATTTTATGAACTCTAATGTATATAAGAGAATAGAGATGTATCTCTGTATAACTTAATTAATTTTAACTGTGGAAATGTATCTCATTTCAGATAAATACCCTTCAACAACTGCAAAACGTGGCTTCCTACGGATTTTTAAAGAAACGACTGGAGAGACATGATCTGCATATCCACGCTCTATGGTTTGATATCTACACTGGTGACATTTATTACTTCAGCAGAGGGCACAAACGATTCGTGGAAATAAACGAATTGACAGAGACGCCATTGCTCGCTGAGATTAAAAAATATTATTCATAGAATATTTTATATTCCAGTGATATGTCTCGTCTAGAACAATAATCTCGAAACTCGTTGTTGTTTGAGACTGAGTAAATCGAATTCAGCGAGGTCTTGAATAATCTTTTAACGTATAATTACTGCGGGTTAAATACTCGTTAGATCGAAGACCACATTATGTACCTGAGAGTGAAAGTAATGGATTTTCTTTCTCTTAGTCTTTTCTTTATTAAGACTAAGATTATAAACTTGCTTGACAGATATATATTTATATTTATAACCAATAGACTTGGTGCGTATTTATTTTGAATAACGTGTAAGAAAAATATTGCATATTGTTACTTACATGAAAATATTTACCTACAGTGTTCATGTTAAGCGAAGGAGATTAATTTTTCTTCGAGAGGTAGATCAAAGTAAAACATTTTGGAAATATATAAATTATAAGAATATTTTAAGCACACAAATTCTACTATATTTTATGTATTGTTATATATATATATGTATATTGTCCATATACACATTTTATCTGCATACATATTTTTAACAGTTTACATAGTCTCTTATATACACGCAGGGAGTACCTGTACAATACATATTTACTGTTGATGGGATCACCGTTGCGTTTTCCTTCATCATTTCCTCGATTTCCTACCCACTATTAAATATACAATTTTCAGTTATGAGGAAAAGTGCTTTTGTAAAAATGTATTGGTAAAAAGAAAAATACAGAAATTTTGTTATTCTCTCGCAGAAAAATTTGCACGGACATTTGTTTCGGTGTTTTTAAATGTACTTGTTCTTTCAAAATGGAAATAAAGAAATAAGAAGCGGAGGACGTACCATACTGACGGATGGACGGTTTCGTGGCCAGGCTAACTAGAGCATGCCACTCCCGAAAGAGAAAGCAAAACAACGAACCAAGGTGTAGAATTAGGATGATAAGTACGGTATCGGACGTTTCAGCGAATCTATTGACGCAACATACGACAGGTATTTGCACCTGCTGCAATTCTTTTATATAAATCCACCCCCAGTAATAAAACATATCGTTTCAATTAAATGATTTCTTAAATTGTTTCATTCGCTTTATATATTTCAGATTCAAAGATATATTTTCTCGGATATTTAATATACACAATAAATTCTATTAAGAAGAACCTATAACGACAATAACTTTCATTACTGGCCGCACGTAAAAGAAGGAATATTCCGTCTGCCACGCAAATCGAGAACACAGGGGTAACATCCATAAAACATCAAATAACATTAAAAGCCTAATTGTTATTCGATTTCCCAGTATTCTAAAGGAACACGCAAGAATGATTTATAATTGGGAGCGAACGAGACGCGGCGGTTTGTTTGCAAATTTAGAGAATTTCGATGTTAATTCAGAATTTCTCCTTTCGGATCCATAATTCAATGTCTGGGTAGTGTACGCGAGTTCTTCCAACGTCTACGATCTACAAGCGAGGCTGTCGTCGGTGTGTTATGAGCTCACGCATACGGATCCCCGGATCTCGTAGATGCACACGGAAAACGGTTCAAGCAGCTCGCGCTTTTCTGTGTGTTTCGCGGTAAAAGTGAAGAGGATTCGCTTCTCTGTCTAGGCGAATCGTACAGTTGAGCCGGTTAAGCCGGTCTAAGAACTGTGACGAACACTGGCATCGTTGCCACTACCAGCCGACCACAAGATATCGAAGAGCCCGCTGCTAAATGATAGCGTATCGTGCATCCTTCAAGGATTTTTCTTCATTAACACCAAGAAACGAGCCTTCATCGGTTTTTTCCTACGAGCACAACCTTGCGCTGACTTATCCTGACTAAAAACGAAATTTTTTTCAAGATGAAACAGTCTTACTTCAGGCAGAGTTGTGTTGAATTACGATTGAATTACTTCGCGAATTATAGTTACAAAGCAATTCAATTATAATGTATTCGATTGTTTCGTAATTCGAAATTCAGTCGATCCATTCAATTAAATTAAAATGTAATTCGTTTTAAGAAAACATCCTCACAAAACATAAACATAAAATTGAGTTGTCCGTGAATGCGAAACGGAAGAAACACGGATAAAATTGAAAGGTACTTTTCACAGCAATGTACACATCGAGTAATTTACATTATATTGTATTTCAATTACAGTGTTTATCGATTACACTCACGATTCGCATAATTAGCAATTAAATTAAGGGAAAGGTTCGAATTGTGTGAGTTACGCAATTCTGCCGGAAAGCAGAGCTGCTTAATTACAATTGAATTATAGTTGACATTTTTCACAAAGTTAACGCGGACAGAAATGATAATCAAACTAATACGGTTACCTCTGGATTTCGGTGACGCTTCAGCTACCTCGAGTATGCGTCGAATTCCAAAGACGAAGTTGCGGCAAGCGTTTCCACCTTTAAATTAGATTCGGTTGCGAAATTCGGGTGCACGGTAGTCCTCGAGCCCGTTTACCTGGACGGTGGACAATGTTGTTTACAGCGGACAGTATTGACAAAGAATTTGCGTAGTTTTGTGGCCGGAGGCTGGACCGTGCATTCTGTTACAGCAACGGGGGGTATTGGTCAGGTGAACCAGGAAGTCGAAAAGAGGAACGGGACGCTCTTTCAACAGTTTCAACCCTCTTGTTCACCGCAATTTTTCAGCGCGCCGCTTCCGCGTCCGCGTTGCCTTTTGTTCCGCAAATGGCGGAACGACGTCGACTGAAATATTGTCCGACCGTCGGTCCGGGAGTATCCAGGAAAATTGGGAAAGGGATGCTTCCGTGATCTAATCTGACCGTGCCCTGGGAACAGGCGGATTTCGTGTTGCATGCAGCCTTAATCCTTTGTACTCGAATAGTGTCTCTGACGCGCCAGTCAAAATTGCCATATCATTGTTTGTAACAGTTTTTAAATTGTTTTTCTTTAAATTGGTTTTCAAAGGGTTAATTAAGTACAAGTGCACTGTGGATTGTACGCGTTTATGCCAGATACGTGCAGATCATGTGCGAAACGCTGAGAATATTTAAAGAAGTTAAAAGTATTGTTACATTTTGAATTTATCGGGAGAAGAAGCACAGTTTTATTTAACACCTGTTGTTTTGGTGCAGACAACTATCATTTTGCGAAAAATCTAGTCCTTCCTACCTTTTCCTTCGCTCGATGCACAGTGGAGTATATTTCGCCGCAACGTCTCAAGGTCGTAATATTATACAGGGTGATTCTGGGAACTGGGACACACACACAAGTTACTGCTTTTTAAAAGTAAAAATAGAAAAAAAAATGATATAGGAAGAAATCATACGACATAATACGTTCTAACTTCGAGTTTTGGCCGACTTTCACGGCCAAATACTCTGCTGTGCGATGTGTAATATTGTCGACTTGATCAATTTCGTAAAATATTGATCCTAGAGAATAATAAAAGCAATGAGAGATAGTGCTCCGAAACATTTGATCGGCAGTGTAAGCCTCCGAAAAAGGTTGGAAGTGAACGTTGTTAATTGAATCTCGGCGTGGAGGTGGCCATTGTTATTTTACAGGAAAACGTTCCGCCAGTTGTTTTGCCATTTCTCGATATACCGAGCGCGCTCGGTCTGGCATTTTTCTAGACGGCGATTGGATAACATTCGTTGTATGAATTTATTCGGTACGTTAATTAATTACGCGGATAAGCCGTCGTTAATTTTTCTACGGTCGACGGGCCTTCCTCGCCACGAAACCGACTCGCTCGTGTATAGGAATAAGGTTTCGGAAAAATAACCGAGCATGACGAAGTAGTAATGCCACCGAGGGGCTGTAGCGTGTTATGCTTCGACACACACCACTGACCACGCACTCTTTTTCTTCGGCCAGTCTAAAACGAAAGAAAAAAAAAAGGAGATCGTGCGAAATCGTGACATCGTTACTATCTCCCGTGCATCGATCGCTGGGTCTGTCAAAACTGTTCCATTTTGAACGTCACGGATTACTTCTAATCGTTTTTTCGCGTCGATCGGTTGCAAATGGCTCATTCCGACAAGACTGGCACACCTCTGTCTTTAATTATGAAACGTGTGTCTTTGTTGTACCGCGGTTTAAACAGTCACCGGACACTTATTCGAATTTAGAACCAGACGATTTTTTCTTATTAAAAGATATATATTCTGAAATCAAAATGGTACTTACTAGTCTTTCCGAATGTAGAGAACATGTATTTTCTACACATTTTGATTTTATTATTCTTGTATTTTCTAATGTTTTCCAATTTGGTTTCTAGAGCTGTCATAATCATCCCATAATTTCTCAATTTCTTTTTTCCAACATTCACTCAAATAATACGTGTACATATATGAAGCTTGTATTCTTTAATTACCGTTTAGTTGAAGATATGTAGGTTTCCGGTGATTTATCGACGGGAGTGCGTATGGACAATCTGCAGTTGTTGTCGAGCTATAATATTCTAACGACACTGGACAGGTCGTCCAGTAAAATATAGGATCGAAGAATCATGTACTGGGTTGAAGCGATAGCGTTGCACGGGCGGGCCTCGTTGTCCTAATCTTCTCATTAAGGAGAACACCGCACCGGGGGCGATTAGGCTTGCCACTCGGGCAATCCTGCGCGCACGGATTCACGGAACGGCAGAGAAAGGGCAAGACGCGAGAGGGCAAGGGAAAGAGAGAGGTTTTTCGTACAGGTTGCGCCACGATTATACAGTTAAACGTTAGCCTAACGGTCGTGCTCAGAATTTCGGGCATTTGACGCCGACGAATAGGCACGCACACGGTGTACGAGCCCCAATCACGGGACCTACACCTTGACATTCGACAGACGGATCGAGGAAATTGTGTCAAACTCGCACCACTCGTGACTTCCTCGACCTAAATCCACTGGCCGCGCATTAGTGGAGGTTCGATTAAGGAAATGGGGAAAAGAAAAGGCTCAATCTATTCCTACACGGTCTGTATTTCTCTCATTTTCACGCCGACTTGCGTGATTCTGCTGACAGAAAGATACGGTTTCGAAAAGTACAACAATAATATACTATATTAGGGGTGGTTTTTTAACCCTTACGGGGGATTCTCGTGTAATTGACCCAGAAAATCGTGATTTGTCGGTCCATGAAAAAAACTGATCATTACCGTTGAATAATTTCTTGAGAAATTCTCAGCTATGAATCATAAACGTTTAAAATCTATTGTAAGTAACCTGTTAACACGTTCGCTAATTTGTTCTTAGCAACAATCTATTTGTAACATTCCATTAAACACAATACATGTCCTCTTGCGAAATAAGAAAAGCGATTTTGTCACGCGAAAGGTACATCCTTAAAATTTCATGCTGTGTTATACAGGGTGGTCCATGTAAATGTAGCCACCTAAATATTTCCTTTTCATTTGTTATGTCATTAAGTGGACCACCCTGTATAATCCTAAACAACGATATACGCGAAATATAAAATCGTGACACCTTTGTAGGAACGACGTACAAATTGCGACAAAACTTGGAACTGACAAGTGATAATCCGTCAACCGGACGATCCGAGGACGAACCGCTACACAGACACAATTCTAACGAGCACGAGCGATCCTAAGGAATTCGCTGTAAATGTTACGCTGTATAAAACAAATCAGAAAAGTTAGCGGATTATCGTTTGCTGCACGGGCTATCGTGTAACTCGCGTTTCCGGGTTAACAGGTTAACGTTGTATTAACCGTTCAATAGCAGTGATTAGTGCCAGCTTTAATAATTACAGTTGCTTCGTAATATTGATCACTCCGAGGCAGTTAATAGTTCTCCGGGTAGCATTCGTTTAGCTACAGATTCTTGAACTCAATAGAAATGCATGTGTTAGTCCGCGCCGCAATTTATCGGCGTTTCTTGCCGCGCGAAATGAGTCAAGCGGTTTTTATCCGCTCCTATTTATGCTCATGCGAGCATCGAGGTTTGAAAAATTGTTAAGTTAATAGGTTAATGATTCGGGCTCGAGAATTCCTTGATAACGATGTCCTAATACCGAAAACTGTGTCGATATCGCGTTCAAACGACAGAATCTGCAGATAGTCGGCGAAAGAATGGCAATATACAGGGTGTATAAAAAGTAATGGTCATCCCTTTCAGAGGTGAACATACGCTTCTGGATCGGTGGACATTTGTAAGAGAAACTTGCCGCAAAATTGTTTATAACAAAGAAAACTGTTGTTAAAATTGTTTTTTACGTCAACATCTTCCACTCATCCAAAAAAGAAAAAGACTGAAAGGTGCCACATGTCGCAAACAAATAGTTATTGAGATATAAGCTGTTAAAGTTCTTGCAAAATTTGATTGTGTGGAGTTACACGTACAGACAAAAGCCTACTAATCCACGCGACCGTGTCGACGAGACTGAACATAATCGTGTGTGTGCTTCGACAAACGAAATTTAAAGGGTCATTCGTCGTTAGTACAACGTCATCGTCCCTCTTTCCATTCGGATAATAAATTTGAAGTTACAAAGTATGAAAGAATACCTTATATCCAATGTTATAAGAATATTAATCCTGTAGTATATGAAATATGTTACCGTACCTCACCGTTCCTCCAGCAGTTTAGGCGATATACCTGTAAAGGACGTTATAGCACGCAAAAAACGCATGCGAATCTTCAACCCCGACAGATCGACAACATGTGTCATTGATGAACGTGGACAATGCCAAAAGGAATTTCTTTGACAGTTTCCCCACTTCTCAACATAAAGTCCTTCCGACACACCCCCGTCCAATTAACAAACGCAATATTTCCCCACCTATAATCCACCCTTAACCATTCATGAAAAACCGAGGTGACAACCGCAGTACTATTCTGACCGTGGTCGGAGTAATTTCTTCCCGTTCGCTGTCACGATTTCGGAAAGTGTGTTGTGTAGAAGTGTGGTGTTTTGCGAAAAGAATTTTCTTTGTTATAAACAATTTTCCGGCAAGTTTCCCTTACAAATGTTCACCGATCCAGATGTGTAGACTCACCCCTACGACGGATGGCCATTACTTTTTATACACCCTGTACATATAAGTAAATATACTTTTTTTTCGGAAGTGTATAGAACGTCCTTGATGAGTCCTTGCGCGGACGTTGCAGGCCGAAGGACTTGCTCGTCGTTTCGCTTCGATTCGTGCCGAGAAAAATGATCGTGTTTGTGTAGAACGGCAATTGGCCAATTCCCGCCAGCGCAGTGTGTCGAATGTCCCCCAATGATATCGTCTATTTTTGCGCAGGACTCGCAGAACGTAACGGTGGTGTGGCCACGGCGCGGCGCGGCGCGGCGTAATTATAAAATGTTGCAACGACAGCCGCCGCGCCGCGCAGGTGCAACGAACTCGCCGAATGTGCCGCGCCGGCCACTCGACAGTCCAATTATTATGAAACATCATACGTTTTGCGAACGATTGCTTGACAGACGGATTCGCTCTTTCGCCGGCGCGGCGTTCCCGAAGAAATTCATGCAGAGAATTTTCAACTGCCTATAATCGCGCGAACGGCTAGACGCGTGTCAAAAAAAATCTATCCGTACATGGTGCTGGATAAACCACAATTTTTTTGAAATTCTGCTAGTTTACCACAGATTATCAAGGTTAAAAAACTCTATGTTACTTTATGTCTATATTGCGTTATTCGAACAATCTTGAAGCGTCAAGATGTCGTGCATCGGTGAAAAATGTGTACAACACGACTCAGGGCGTAAAATATTGAGCATCTTCGGTCTAGTATCGCTGGCAAAGCGATAAAGGGCCTGAGAACATAAATTTCATTTTCAGAGAACATTCATCGATTTAGCCCATCGTGCGTCGTCCGTAAATTCGGTAATTCGGGGAAGCTCGTTAATGTTAATTGTTCCGGTCGTTGTTAATGCCATCAGCGTATGGCTCCCGTGCTTTCACTCGTACACGCGTCTAAGTTAGACGGTCTAACACGCGAAACCGGCATAAGAAGATAGCGATCGGGCAGATTAACAACAGCCTTCCACGAGATTTGCGCTGATTTTTTGTGTCCGGCTATATAAATGGCGGCGCAGGTAACGTCAATATACGGCGAGCATATTTTACGCGGCGGTTGTGGCGCAACGTGTGGCAGAACAACGTTATGTAAAATCCGAGCAAAAATCGCGGCCGCCTCGCCGCTCCGCGCCATGGAAAAACCGCCGTGTTCAACCGTGGTCGCTGAGAACACCGAGGATACCTACTTGCCTACGGTACCGAGGAATTGGGCACCGACCTGGCCGATTTGTCACGATCGTTCATTCGTGCCTTCTCGAATCACCGATTCTTTTTTCTTTGGAATCGACTGGCGCAACGCTACGCTGCCGAGACTGCTCACGCATCTCGGTTTCACGCCTCCGAAGGAACAGAAGTAGGACCGGGATTACCACACGGGTGTTCCTTGTTTCCTATGTTGGAAAATGTGATCGATAAGAAGATTGCGGGTCTTTAGAATGAAAATTGTCCAAGTCGATTGCGACACACAGAAGTAGAGAGAGAATGAGAATAAAATGTGTTTCATCTTTCAATGATTTTAACGAAAGCTGAAGACAGGTTTCGCAGTCGAAATTCACCCATTTGCAAATCAATTTCGACCTTTTACAAATGAAGCATTTTTCAGTAATTAAAATGTAAATTTATTTATTGCAAAGATGTGCGCGCGTCAAATACTTATCTAAAAATAATAAGTAGATAGCGGATTTTATGACAAAAACGAGTAGATCTAGTTTAGCGCATTAAAAACATTAGACGAATTGAAAAATACTTTTATATCAGTTTCAACCTATTTGAAATTCTTTTAACGTCCACACAATTTCACATCGATTGTCCATTTGTCTCGTATTGCGGACGATTATGCAATTTGCATATTTTGTAGACTAATTTTAAGAAACTCGAATCATTTAAAACTTTATTATACATATACAAGAGCCATAAAGATCCGCAAAAAATTCAAAGACGTCCATCAACTGAAAGACAACCTTTTAAATTACCGAATAACCCACAATTGTTCTATGACACATTAGCCTGTCGTTAGATGGTATCGAGTGTCCAAATCCTCATGACCGGTAGCGTGTATCATTCTTACAATATGGCGATCGATCAAACGCGATGAGGAGGAAGAGGGAAGGTGAAGGAAAGAGAGGAAGAGAGGACACACACACAGAGAGGGAAAAAGAGAGAGAGAGAGAAGTCCATGGCCGTGACTTCCAGCAGCCCCAATTTCTCCTTATCAAGGATCGGCCGCGGTTTTCTCCGTAGCGGACGTGTAAAAGATATGAACCGGTAGGACACGTGCGGTGCGTAGGTCTTCGGTGCGTGAGCGTGCAAGTTCAAGAACAATGGCGCTTCACGATCTGTATAATGTAGGTACGATTTTGCCAGGCGATGGTGCTGGCTTATTGTTGGTGGCAGCGACGGGCGGTAGGGGCGGTGGCGGCGGGCAGCTCTCGTGCCACTGACCCACAAACATACTTACCTATGTTATACTATGCTGCTATATACGCCGGTTCTCTGCCGTTGTCGCTATGCCTTAATGCCCGTACACACCGCTCTCTTGCTTGCTTGCTTCCTCGCGCCAGGCCGCAGACGTTTCTGTATACGTCGTCCTTGGAAGATTTACTTGCGGGCGTGATCGTGTTCCCGATCTGCCGCCTCGTGAATTTTTCATTCGGTACCTGTGCGCCACCATGAAGCCGAAAGTAACTTCTACTCGAAGGGAGCCCGGTAATTGTATGCTAAATGCGCTCAGCAATGGATCTCGATCGCTTCGCGATTCGAACAAGTCCATGCCGATTAGAACCGGACGGGTCGTCGATCGATGAAAGTCGAAAAGAAAGCTGTAATCGATAAAACCATTTGCAACGAATTTGCACAAGAATCGCTGTTCAGTGTTCGTCATCTCGAAGCACTGCGCATTTTAGTGTCGATTCGTATGCATCGTTAGAAGTTGCGTCTTATGCAAGCATTGAAATCACCGCAGACGAGAGATCTACGGACGTTTCCATTTTGTCTATACGCATTTTTTCTCGGCAATTCCCTGTTGGCTTGTGTGAAATGATTCTTTTAAAACGTCTATCGTGATTCTTGAACTGAAATTTGGGTTAGAAGCTTGTTAAATGAGTCAGTTCTCGACGTGTCGCGCGGAGTCATGTCTTATACGGTCGTCGAAGTCTCCGCGCACATGTCTCCGTGCGCGTTCCGCTTCCTCGTGCCTGTTTCTTCGCGATTTTCACGTTTACGTTTGCAATACTGTTCAGCTCTATTTGCCAGATTTATCGGTATTCACAGATCAAATATTTATTTGCGAAACAAGACATATTTACTTAGTTCGCTTTCGAGCATTTATTATAGATTCAGCGCGTACTCGGCCCTGCACTGTGACTAATTGCAAGTACCTACAAAAGTAACAATTTGCAATTGATATATTCGCTGATAGTAGAAATGTGAATGTTCCGAGTTCGTTTCGTGCTGCTTTGTGAATCTGCCAGCAGACAAGTCGTGATTTCGCGTGACTCCGAACGCGGCCGGAATGAAACGGGCTTATTCAGCAAATTACCAGAAAAGTGGCGATGTTTAGGCGGGTATCTTGATCGTGAAACCGAGAAACGAAGAACGAGTGATTTTGACCTATCTGGTACCTCTAGTGTTAAGGCACGGATCTAGGCAGAAATAAATTGAGATCACGCGAAACTAGCGTGAAAAACAAGAGTCCATGAAGATTGCTGGTATCCGCGTAACTGTGCCCGGGAGAGACGCGGTCGCGTGTAATCCTTGTCTACGTATACGCCCGCGTTTTACTCTCCATCTCGATTGGCCCACTTGGTAAACAGGACAAAACTGGAAGAGCAAGGCTGGGTCCTGAGTCGTGGCCACTGAAGAAAGAGGAGCCCGATCCGCTCGACTTTTTTGCCAACATCACGGACCCGAGACGAGCCGAGGCTCGCGATGGAAGGAGTCAGGAAGCTACGGAACGGAAGAGGAAATCCACGATCAAATCGTGGACAGTTTGTCATCGCTCTGCTGCTGGCTCGCTCGAACCAGGCGACCCACTCTTGGTTTTTGATGGCTGTCCACCTGGAAACAATCTTTCTCCTCTGCGCGACACGTTCCGCAACTTATCTTCTTGAAAATCAATGCTTGCCTTGATTCTCGAGCTACACGTTGCAATGGTTTCGCCTGTACTGCTTCTGAAAAATAGCTGTGCGAAAGATTCTTAGCCCGAATATTAATAAGAGTAGCTGTGTACGTGTACATATGTATTTTTATTTTGTCATATCATATTCAATATGTTTCTTCATTTTTTCTTTGATTTTTAAAAACTCGACAATATGTGAAATTATTTTAATGGTCCCGTGTTTTTTAGAAACACTTTATTCCGTGGTCTATTTTTTCCACCTACATTCGACATATGGGCCACCGTAGCACTCGGATGTTCAATTTTCTTAAAATTTCCCTCACATTAACAATCGAGCGCTAAATTCGTGTGACAGTTTTTTAAAAAATACCACAAACTTGAAGATTGAGACCTCCGCTTTACAGCGACACCACATAAGTTGACGTCATTAGCCGGATACGATGTGTATGATTTTTTTGCCACCTGGATTGGACATTCCGTACACTGTGCGTCGCGCGGTGAAAAATAAGTGTAACACAATTCGAAAAGCAATGAAGGGGCTGAGCACATAAATTTCATTTTCGTAGAACATCAAACACAGTTCGCACAACCCGCTGTTCGCATAAAACAAATTCGTGTGTTCGATGTCCGCCGGTTACTTCCGTTTCGTAACGCCGCTCGTTCCACTTTGCCGTCGAGATCGTAATTAATAACCACGCTCAGCCAATCGTCTCCTTCTTTTATTATGGAATTTAGGACGCTTTTTGTCGACAGTTCTTGATAAAAAGATTTTACGAGAACGAGCCGGGGGCCGGGGTTATTTTTACGATCCGAGCCGCGGAACACCGCATACCACGGATCGGGCGCTAACATAATCCCTTCTTTTCTTTTCTCTCTCTCTCTCTCTCTCTCTCTCTCTCTCTCTCTCTCTCTCTCTCTCCTTCCCTCTCTCGTTCACCCGTGGTGAACCCAACTGGGTCACATTTTCATCGGCAAATGGTAGGACGGAGGAGCGGACCTTTACCTAGTTACACTTTCGAGAATCGGGATGCTAGTATACTCCGGTGCTCCGGAATGGCTCGCACTCAGTGTTGCCCAAATTTCTCCCCTCCCTTCCCTTCCCCATTCCTCTATATACCCAAATCCGGAACCTCGTTTTGGTGTACAGGGGGCCCCCACGCTCCTCGGAATGTCCTCATTTTTTTCGGGGCCTTGGGGTCTCAAAGACAGCGTGACTTCCTCAACGTAATAACCGGGAACCGCGAGGCAGCCTCGCGCGAGCATTCGGCACCGGTTGGCTCTTTGAATTCTGTCGACGTATCACCGACAAAACTGTACTTCCACCTTGTTCTACCTTGTTCCACCTTCTTTTGCCTTCTACTTAGGGCCCTTTGTCGTGACGCACTGCCCGCAGCTAGGCCGGAATGAGTCCTACGCTGGCTGAAGTTGACGTTTCGATTTCGATGTGTGTCACCATGGCCGAGTACACGAAGTACAGTACGACCTCGATTAACCAAACACCTGATGCCCGACGGCCCTAGTAGCCCACCATCCTTCAAATTTAAATAGCTCTTGGATAGATGTAACATTTATGGCCAGTGACATAGATTAAGTATTCCGGTGTTGTAGGCTTTTCAGGCTTAGTATGTACTCATTTTTGTCGTAAATGTATAAAATCCGCAGTGTATTGGATTAGATATCAACATATATTTAATAATGTGAACAATATTTTGAATAATGGTACAGCAATTTTTAGCAGCGCCTCTTCCCCACTCTCTCAGAGTCACCACTCGAGTGCTAAGGGTTAAAATTAATTATTTATTTATTTAGATTAAATTATATATTTATTTAGACACACGTGTGAACGGTGTCATTACTGCGAGGGAAACATAAGACACAATACAACCTAACAACTGGATCACCCACTGTATCTCCCGAATTGAACATAGGGATAACTTTTCCAAGATGAGAGGCGCCTGGCATCGGGCAGGCGCGCACGTGTGTTTAAATAAATATATATATAATTTAATATAAATAAATAAACAATTAATTTTAAATATTTGTAATGGGTGAATTAGATTTGTAAAAGGTTGAAATTGATTTGCAAGATGGTGAATTTGGCTAGCAAAAGGGTGAATTTGAAGTTCAAAAACTGTCTTCAACTTTGGTTAAAATCATTAAAAGAGGGAACACATTGTATTCATTGTACTTCTGTGTCTCTAAACAATTTTCATGTTAAAGACCCACAATCTTCTTATCGATCAGGCGCCTGGCATCGAGCAGGCGCGCGTCTATCGGCGCTCTCGCCGTGATAAACAATTACGAAACGGATTGTTAAAAAAGGAAGCAATACGCGGTGCGCATATTTATGTAACGAGCAGGGCAGTCACGGTGTACCCACGGGCGTGTAACGGCGTCGCGAGTAAGTTTCCTCGTAGGTTCGTGTAACATCCGTGTGCGCACTCGCCATGCCATGCCACCCAGAGGTGTATACCCATCTACCTGTTCCCTCGTTGCCAGGACACCTGTACACGATCACGTACGCCCGTGCTACGTGTGTGTCCCACGTGTGCGTCACACTTAACGCCTATCTCTAGCCACGAACGAATGTGGTGGGATACGTCACACTGGTTGCTGGTTCGTGTACATAGCGTGTATATACCACGAAGAAGTTTCACTCGGCTCCGATTCCGATTCCGCGGTGTCTGCTTAAGCGAGCTCGAGCAGGATCGGGTCCGATGTGTGCGTGCTGGCAGCCCGCTTAATCGGAGAACGGCCTGGCAAGTCCTTGGCAAGGCCGATCGAGACATTATCCGGCCACCTTTTTCACCAATTAGCAGACTTCTGGTAATCTCCTATCTCGACGTACTCGCATGCACCACTCGTTCGCGATCTGCGCACCGTCGCGCGTCGCCACAGTGTCGGGTATTCGGCCGAAAAGCCGGAAAAAACTATTCTAGTAGGTCGTTGAATTCGTCTCGACGTAAGCTATAACATTACGAAGTAAAAACGTCATTTTAGCATTGAGAAAATCCAAATGATTTTTATTTTCTGTCGAAAAACGATTTTTTCTTCAGATTATGCTAATCCCTTTTGAAAAATCGCCAATAAACGGACGCTGTTTCAGAGGTTCTGTCTAAAATTATAATAAATGTATTTCAAAAAAATCTTTATAGAAAATTAATCTAAAATTTAAATATTGATATTGATATTGATTATAAAATTGAGGGGGAAATTCTTATAATATATTTATTCGAAGGGGGGCTAAATAACCAACTGCGTCGCGCGTACAGACGGAGTCGCACGTCTACTTGCCGCCTTCCGATGTTCAAACAGACCTCGACTTTCCACGTGACAATGGTGGAACATTTGTTGCTCCTGTCTCTCGAATCGTAATAATATAATAAGCAAATTCAGAGACTACGCGGTTCATCGGACAGGTTCTAAATTGAATCGTCCTGTGTTACGCAGTGTGATAGTAATAAATAGTCAATTCATTCTGATCTATACATATTCTTACAGCTTCGGATTCAACCTGCTTCGGAACATCGGAACAGAGCAATTCAAAAAATCAAAGGAAGACGACACAGCTCGCGAGTTTTCGTAAATGGCGACCGCGTTGTAAAACCTAGCCTTAGTAAATCGACCTAAAACGGTCTGTGGGCCTGGATGTGGCCACTGAGCATCCTTTCATTGCAGTTTACGACACCCAAGAAGCTGTGCACTTAGCCAATTCGATTTTGTCCGGTGCCTGCCACGAAAAGGAACCCCGCGGACCGACATCATAAATTTCGCCATTCGTTTTTGAGCACTCGGAAAATTTTATTGCTTGCCACAATAATTGTTTTTGCAAAGTTCTCGTGAATTTTCACATAGGGACACGAATTATTGACATAAAAAAACTGAACGTTTACCGTTTATTGGGCTAGACAATTTCTATTTTGCAGTCTAGAAGTGTAATTCTATAAAGTTCTTTTAATATATTATCGTAGTTTCATCTTCTTTAGTTTTGTCGTAAATGTAGAAGATCTCAAGTTTAGATATTATTATTCCAGGATGGATAAGAAACAAATGCTTATTACAACAATGTTGCACTTGCTATAATAAATTTTAAGATTTTTTATGACTTTCGTCGAAAAAATATGATATTATCCCCTGGTCAAGGTTGCGCGATGGTTATGGTCAAGATGGGGGACAGGGTGTTTGCAGCGGCGAAGCAAAATGGTGACCAGTAGCCACATCAAGGGCCGCAAAACCGTTCTTCCTCGCAAAACCACCGTAAATTTTCTTTGCCGCCCTCGCGGATGGAACATCGGTGTCCTAGAGATTTCACTGTCATCGAGACCTGTCGAATTATTTACGGCCTTCTGTTCAAAGTAAACATGGCAGCCGAACCGTAGCGGAACCAAATACATTTCTCAAAACAGACAAGGGATCGCACCAACTTATTTATGTGATACGGTTTAGAGAATCGAGTCCGCAACAACTCTATCGATGATTTATGTCTTCTGACACTAGAGAGCATTGACAATAATTGGTAGAATGCGACCCCCTTTATGCGAAGTAGCTGATGAGTAGACTGCGGATCTCTCTTTATGAAAAATAAAAGAATGTCTGCGTTGATTCCAAGACACAGAGGTTAAGTAAACATTTCTTTCTTGTTTTAATTATTTTATTAAACTAAAACGAGTATACGTTGATGTTCTTAAATTTTTTAAACATGTCCATTGCTTTAAATTGTACGTATCAATTTTTGTTATAAATGCATAAAATCCGCAGTCTATCGATGAGTAAACTGGAAGAACGAGAAAACAAATGGGAAGTTTTTCCTTTCTTTAACCTCTTTCCGTGCCATTTTCTTTACAGTTACAGTGATTAGTACGTCTTTATCGCGAAAATGTCGTAGAAGGGAAAAGAAAGTTTACATTTTTTCTATGGCTACATTTATTTAAATTTGATTTCATCTAAAAAGAAAGGCATAACATTCATATTTGTCAGACTTTGTTAAAATTCGCAACTGGAAGAATCATTTCCACAAAGATCCACAGTATACTAATCAATATATCAGATCAGTAAATAAATGTTGATTTAATAAATTCGCACGTGAAAGTTGAATCGTACATTTTCTCTTGTTCTGAAAATGGCGGTAGGTGTAGAAGGAGGACAGACGCTGTATCGAAACATTTCGGACTCTCGATTTCTGCAGACATAAATACTCGATACAGAGAAGAAGCAACGAATTCATTAACAACACGGTGCGATCCTTGTTTAAAGAGTGCGAAGAATGGTTGCAGTAATTTCTGGAACGGTTTCCGCTGCATCGTGAGTATCATGCATATTTTATTCTAGGCCGCGGGCCCGTTGAATACAATTATTTAAAATACGATTCACACTTGACGATCTTTTTTTTTTCTCACACAGACCGCTTTATGTATGCGAACCTACTTTCTTAGCGTCGTAAATTTTTGATATCTCTTCGGAACGATAGATGGTCCATCCTTCGCCGTTGACTTTCTTCCGCGCACGAATACCGTAATTACGTGACGGTGCACATTTCCTGGAGAAAAATTCTTCGGCTAAACGGACAGTAGACGAACATATTGTAAAGTCGCGTGCTTAATTGATAATAAATATTTAGTTCCTGTAAGCGTCCCCAGTTTTGCGCAATTAAACGAACAGTTTTATATCGTTTCTTTCGACAGAGTTGTTCTTTCCTTTAAAAGTATACTTATAACTAGACTGCGGATCTTTATGCAAAATAAAAAATGTTTGCATTGATTGCAAGACACAGGAGTGAAATAAAAATTTCTTTCTTCTGTTAATTATCTGGTTAAGCTGAAACCAATACGCTGATGTCTTTAAATCTTTTTATTATGTCCACTGCTTTAAATTGTGCTCACCCATTTTTGTCATAAATGCATAAAATCCGCAGTCTCTAAATACTTATAACTAAGAATAGTGTTACTTCTTTCTGTAGTAATTTGGCTCTACGTCCAAATAATTTCCGAATTTCCAAATAAATCAAGAATATATGTACCTAGTAATTATTAGACTGCTGATCTCTATGAAAAGTAAAAATATTCTGCAACGATTTTGGGCAGCAGGAGTTAAACAAAAATTCACTTTATACCTTAATAGATTTTTTACATTGAGAACATCATGACAATATTCTTGGATTATTCTTCATAATCTCTTCGTAAGTGCATCAAAATCCGCAGTCTAGTAATTATAATTCGTGGAGTAGTTCAATTGTGATTGAACACAGCTCTCTCTCTCTCTCTCTCTCTCTCTCTGCTTCCCGGGAAACCGATGGGAAGACGGATAGTTCGGGGCAGTGGACCACCCGGAAGTGTTTCTGCGTGGTCAGAGCCGAACGGTGGCAAATGGGATACCTGCGAAACGCACCGAAACTTCCTCATTGTCGGTGCAACGAACCCGAAAAGACTGCTCTTCCGGGTGCGTCCCGAAATGAGACGAGAAGAAAAAGGCCGTGGATAATCGGCCGTCGCCGACGAACGGCCGCCCCGTAAGTAGTACGAGTCTAAATATTGCGAGGCGTGATTTCTTACGGTCGGTCTCCGACTGCGGAGTTTCGATGCACCACGACTGAAAATATTTTGCCACGCGGAATTCGTCATGCCGGTACCGGAAAGGCCCGCCGCGCCGTCTCTGTCACGATATCGTCGCTTTCTTCTCGCGCGGACAGCGTCTCCGGAATTGGAACAAATGCAGCAGGCGACTAACAGTTCTTCGATCCTTTCGTTCCCTCTTCTTCGAACGCGACTGCAAAATCCTGCGCATTCGCCACAGTTGTAAATTGAACTTGGCAATTTTTAACCCTTAGCACTTGAGGCGCCACCAAACATTTGCTATAACATTATTCAAAATATTGTTTACATTATCAACACTAAACTTACCGAGCCTTCAAAGTAATTGGGACATGTTCCCTTATAAAAATTACAAGATTGATTTTATTTAAACGTTGTGCGCGGCTCCTATTTCAATAATTGTAAAATAAAAAAATCTGGAACCAGTCATTTTGACCGGTGATGACAGGTTTAGTGTTAAGCATGTTGCATCAGTCTGTGTATCAGTCAATTTCCAAGTCTTCGATCAGAATGCGAGCACAGAAACGTTTTGATTTATTTATATTGTTTCAGTGCACAAAGGGGGTTACTAAGCCAAGCGATTTTCAAACGAAGGAAACCTTCGGATGAGTGGACGGATGCTGATTCGTTTGTCCTCAACGTGTTTTATTGTCTCCACCTTGAGGCGCCTGTGATTTGTCGTTTAATTGCTCGGACGATTATTCGAGTCGCCTTGATTTGCTTAATTGTTTCCTTATGAGGTCCTTGTTGCGTCGTACGAGCAATGACACGAGACTGTTTTATCCTTCGACGGCTTTTTTACGGTTTACGCGCTTATTCTTGCGTTAACAGTCTTCGGCTACGACGGTTTCCATTGTTCATCCGTATCTTTTATGTTTTAGAACCCTGTGGCCCATGACGAGCTTCCTGTATCGGTTGCCGATCGCCTGCAGCTCGATTTTTGTGCAAAATAATTTGTTGCATCAACTGCAAAAAAGAGATCAAATAGAAACAGTTATAATTAGACTGGAGATGTGTGTTTATGCAATTTTCAATGTTTGCAGACGAATTTTAAGAAAGTGGAATAAAATGAAATGTTGTTTTCAGTGGTAGTAGCCTTTGTAGTAACGTGTTTTGAAAATTTTTAGGAGCCATAAATGCATAAAGATCCGAGGTTTAGTTATTATATTCTCGATCATCAGAACACCATGTCGTTCAATCGTAACAATCATGACATCAGAGAATGGGATCTTCAGCGATCGACTATTGTATTTCAGAAACACATTTACCTAATAAGTGTGTTTATTACCCCCGACGAAGAAGCAAGGGGCTCCGAAAGGTCCATTTACATTAGACAGTCGTTGGGGAAAACACGAGGTCCCTCTCGCTCGGATATCTCGTCGAACAAGCAGGAACGTTTTCAGGGCTCGTCAGGATGGTATACAACTTGAAGAGCATAAATATTTGGGTGTCGTCACGCGTGCCGTGCCCCGGACGCGTGACCATTGTAAATTTTCAAAGATTCGCAATAAACACCGTCCGCGTCTGTCGCACACATGTTTCCTTCTCGCCCGGATGGCCACGCTTCGGGCCCGTACCCTCAAGACACCGTCCACGTGTCATTGGATGAAGCCTTGTGACCTACGTTTTTCCCGGATAATACCTGCAATTCATCTTTTCATCAACACCGACGCAGGTATAAGACGCACGTCTCGTGACAATTGTGTATTTGTTACTCGAAGACCTTGCCACCGGAGGTGGACCTCTATTTTCTTTTTAGTTCTCCATAAATTATGAAATTACAGTCGAACCTCGATAACTCGAATTTCAAGGGAAGAACTACAATCCCTTCGAGTTAGTTTCGAGAAGTTTCGACTTACCGAAGTGTTCGAGTAAGAGAGGCTTACTCTACGAAAATTCGACTTACACGGGGTTTGTAGAAGAGTTAATAATTTGCTGATTGTAATAGTTTTAAAGTTTAAATAGTTTTTGGAGAGAGATGAATTATTTATTATTAGACTGCGGATCTTTATGCATAATAAAAATGATTGTGGGATTGTGGGAGAACAGTATTTAAATAAAAATTTATTTCACCCCTTAATGGTCTTTTCACGTTAATATATATATATATATATATATATATATATATATATATATATATCATAACCTGTCTGTTATAAACCAATTATAGGCCAAAATTATCTTTCATTTAAAAAATTTTATTGGGTCTGAAACAACCTGACAACAATTTTCTATAAATGCGCAAAGATCCGTAGTCTACATATTCCTCTATGACAGTAAAGAAATCTGTGATTTTATACTCTGCGTTTATGAATTATCAGATTGTTGATCAATGGTATTTTCAAAGGTAATCAACGCAAAGAAAACATTTTCTTCAGAGAAAAAATGTACTGTTGTTTAGGCTTGTTTAGCTTCTTTATTTCGATTTATAGACGTTTTTACAATAAAGTGCAGCGGAAGAGAATGAACAAAATTTTGTCTCACAGTTCGAGTTATCGAGGTTTGACTGCCTTAGAATTCTGGATTTTAATAAATCCGTTTACTGGAAGCTTATCAATAGGATTATCATTAGTCGTGCTAAAATTAATGGATTGCTCGCATTAAATACACAATGAAGTAGGCAGTCCCTACTGTTTCCGCACACTGTTGCAAAGGGTGAGCCTATCTCCAGGCGTACCTACGGCACGAAGCTACCCAAATATTTTGACAGTGTTGACTCGGGATAGTCCAAGGACACGAGATTTATGATACCCTTCGACAAGTTCCGAGGTTACGGTTGCCTAAGGTCTTCTCCGAGGGACTAGTTCTGTATTATTACCATTGCCGATCGCAGAGTTTTATTGCCACCAATAAACGCGTCCGCGCGCTGCCGTTTCCCTGACTTTTATGAAGAATCACGAGAGATGTTTTTTCGTCCTCCCTTTGCGCGGATGCTCCTGGTATAAGTTCCCTGCGAGGATACTGAACAAGAATATTACATAAAGACTTTACCTTACAATCTGAAAACTTCCAACTTACAATTAGTATTTTAAGCATGAACAAAGGTGTCGACTGCACTAGCAAATATCTATTTCGCGCGCGTTGAAGTATTTATTTTATTGAACAAAAATTTATTTTGGAGTCGTATAAAATTCCATGCAGAGTTGGGCAAAAATTTTTATTTGAATGCAATTTCTGTAACTGAATTTTCTAACTGAAGGTTAATCAAACTGATTTCAATTTAGTTGGCCCACTATGCAAAAATATATAATTTCTGTAATTTTGATTATTTCTACTTCGATAGTTTCCCTGTAAAAAATTCGGAATTCGCGCGAAACAAGCTTTGAAAACCAGAATCCAAGGTGCAGATAAGAGAAATTGGAATTTTTGAGAACCGATCTCTCGAGGGGATGAGCAGCCATGAGTCGTGAAGATCGGCGAGTTAGATCCGCCTCGCCTAATTTATTCCTCGGAATCAAAACGTTAATTACTATTTGCGATTGCGCTATGATGGGCGAGCCGCTCGGCATAACCGTCGCACTCGCTACGGATCGCGGCTATTTGCGTCATAATAATTGTTGTATAACTTTCGATTAATTAGGCATCGGACCCCGCCGTCCTCCCTCTCCAGGGGTGCGATGTATACATATGCGTGTGTACACGTGTATATATTTTTTTCGTTGACGCAATGCAACGAGAACGATGGAGGAAGGGCCCCCTTCTTCTTCTTTCTGGTGATTCGCAGGAACGGGGCCCCACTTCGCCACCAATCGGTTACACTTTCGTTGCTGCGACTAGTGGTACCACTCGACCGCGTTCCTCGTCCGCGAGGATCGCTAACCAGATCGACCTAATTATTCCCAAGTTTATTTCAAAGTATGTGAACCGTGAGAGATTCTTCGACAGACATCCAAGATGGGCGAGGGGCTCGCGGCAGAATTGTGTTGAATTACAATTGAATTACTCCACGAATTATAATTACAAAGTAATTCAATTATTTTCATTTGCTTCATTCAATTAACATTACAATGTGATTTGTAATTCTGGTCTCTTATTCAATTAAATTACGATGTAAAGAAGATTGCTCCATTTTGGAAGGTTGGACATCGTCAAGTAAAAAAAACATTCTCATAAATATAAATATCAAATTGAATTGTCCTGTGAATGCGAAACGGAAGAAACAACGTGCAATTCAAATACGGTATATATAAAATGCAATGTAATTAACACTAAACCTAGATTATTTTATTATATTTGAACCTAAATTATTTTCTCCTTTTCAGTGCATTTGGATATAAGCGTGGTTTTTAAAAAGTGTTTTTATATATTTTATTTTCTACTGTTTTATTGTCATCGGAAGCAAGTGTGTATACAAAATTTCAGCAAGATTGGACTATGATAAGAGGTCTAAAATTCGATTACAAGATTTGACGCATACAACAACAACGCGGCAAGTTAATATTAGCATGGTAAAAAAAATCGCACAAAATATAAATAAATGTAATCTTGTTATTTTTATAATACTATACACATCAGGCACTTTTGATGGTCGGTAGGTTTAGTGTTAAATTAGCACAATTCCGACTGGCGGAGACCCTCTCGAGCACCTGGTTCAGCTCCAATAATCGCCGAATGTTTTTCGGAAAAATTAATGGAGCATTGTCGTTCTGTCACGTCACTTTCTTTCGACGGATTTCTGTTCTACGGATTTATTAGAATTACTCAAACTTCAACGAGGAATCTATGCTCCCGTAGAAAGGAAATGTGTTGAAGAAGTTCTTTTTGTTTTAATGCGGCGTTTAATGATGTCGAACTGACAGAACTGTTTTGCGTTTGATTCTGTTTCGATTGAGAAAACGTGTGAACTGTATTGTTTTAGGTTTTGTTCGATTTGGAACGATTACGCAATTAAACGGAAGAAATAGTCCGTGTGAAGTACAGTTACTTCTGCTCTATTCTTCATTATTAAATTGCCATTAAATCAGAATTATTTTACTGAACGTTTAGTAAGGAATTTCAAGAACTACCTGCAACCCATATAACAGAGGATTAAGTTATTCGCTAGTCAACTTTAATGCAATAAAGAGTTAAGCCCAGTTAAAATTGCGAATTTTCCGGCGGACTGGTTTGTTCGTAGGAAAGGTTTGTTATTCGGAAAGCAATAAAATCCACGCTAGGTACGGAAGAGACCTGGTCCTGGTTGACGGCGAAAAAAAGGTCACCTAACCCTTCAACGGGAAATCCTCGGAACAGTTACCCTACAAAATCCGTGGCAGTCATGCCCGTTTCTTGTAAATGAAAAACGGGACTTTCAGGGGATGCAAAAAAGTCCAGGTTACCGCTAGTTTGCAAAATACAGTGAGGCCGATCGACACGGTCCTTGACGAAATAGTGGCGGCGAGGAGGGTCAGACTTTTTTGTCCTACATCTTTCCGAGCTAGAACCTAATCCTGTGAAAATGGCACCGTGCTACCCTTCGGTACCATTGTCTTCTTGCGAACGGTGTAACTCTTTCAGAAAATATGGTAAAATCTTTTTTCGTGGCAAATCTTTATGCTTGAACACGAGCTTCTCGACGCACCCCGAAATTTTCTACCGCGTTGCGAATGCATAAAATAAGCAGTCTAATAATCATATATTGCATAATTTGTAATGTATATGCTATATATAAACCTTATATGGTTTAAAGCAAGAAATAAATAACACGGTAAAAGTTGCTTTTTCACGATCATCTGCGGTCTACGTTGTTGTAAACACATCCACGAGTAATATTAACTGCAACGTGTGCAACGAACAATTTTCTAATTTCACAAGGATCATCGATTTCCTACCGTTTATTATCCGGCGTGTGGTTTCATCGCGTGGTGCAGCATTATTAATTTACTATGTTGCAGTAAAAATATATATATATATCCGAGGCTAGCGTGCGTTCTTTATTAATACGTCGTGTATTAAGACGAACGCGTTCGAACGCGGAGAATCTTGGCAGCCAATGCGAGCGTGGAAAAGTGCATCGGCCGATCGCAAGAAATGGCCATGACGAACTATGCACGTGTGCTGAAAGCGTACGAGCATCCCTTTGAATCGAGTCCCTCGCATCCCCGCCGAGATTTGTCGAATTTACATTTCAAATTTCTGTCAAACGCGATCAAGATATCGTTCGAAAGTTTCTGTCCGATCAGAATAAAATGCGATTCAATTGCAGGCACATGCACGGCCTTGAGGAATCGGTACAATGGAACGAAATCATTTTTTGGTCCGCCATTTTGTGCCACTTTCGAACAATACAATTAGCATTCGCGGGCCGTTGATATTCCTAGAATAACACTGTCATTTCGATTTCATTTTAATTTCGTCTTGAGTAGCTTAATCCATAAAAATGTATATTTTTATAAATAATTTACGTTATATTGTAAAAAGTAAAAGTTGTGTGTGTAAACTCAAGTTTCCTTGCTTTTGTAAAATGTAAAGTGCATTTTATGCATTTATGAAATGAAAGCCAATTTTCGACCATTTAGAATAAGTTTTATAACATTCTGTTCTACGATCTGTTGTGACTTTTCAGCCTTGTTCGTAGAATTTCTGTCTTTTTATATGATTTACAAATGAAATGTTTGGGTGCGAACAGTGAAGAGACTGTCAGCCACGGAATAGTGTAAAAAGGAACGTGAACAAAAGAAATTGTTCGAAATAGAGTAACGTGAAGACTCTAGCTTCTATTTATAAATGTATTCATAGCATAATAAATGTTGATTTGAAATGTCAACCAGTTTGTTACAAGTCTCCCACGTTTCACGATAAGGAAACGAATGCAGTAATCGGTGATCGAAGACTGTGAAGAGACTGTTAGACATGGAATAGTGTAAAAAGGAACGCGAACAAAAGAAATTGTTCGAAATAGAGTAGTGTGAAGAAGGGTGGGTGCGCTTGCATGCGGTTTTACGCGTTTCTCTGACCATTCGCTTGTTGCTGGCGCGTGTAGGTGTTCGTTGATGTGCCCGGTGAAGGTAAAAATTGCGAAATTTCTCGTCTATGCCAATTAAATTCAAAACTCGGACACAGACGCGCCGTCGTAAGAACGAAATTCCACGTTGGCCAATTGCCGATGGCACGCGCGCACACACAGATACTCTTGCGGTCGTTATTATCCACGAATTTATCGATCTTACCATTGCTTTCTGGCGAAACAAGAATGTATCGGTTTATCATTAGTAGACACAATTATCTGAAATGGATAATTTTTTGGATCTTGAAGGTTTCAAATATTGTTACCTTATAGCAAGGAAAGTTCTTCAAAATTTTGAACTCCGAAAATTTACTTTTGCCCAGTAAAATGGCGTCCTCGGACCACTGTGCGTTGCTGGTCTACTCGTTGCTCGTTTCTCTGGTCTTCGGGCTTTCAATGCTTCACAGATTTTTCTCGTGCTGGGGCTGCATCTTTGATTTGAACAGCAATCTTATTACTAGACTGCGTATCTTTATGCAAAATAAAAATTGTCTGCATCGATTCCAAGACATAGAAACTAAATTAAATGTTATTTCTTCTTTTAATGATTTTAATAGAGGATAAATCGTATATTGACGTCTCCAGTTTTTAAAATTTTTCAGCAATTCCGAATTTCATCTACTCAATTTTGCTATAAGTGCATAAAGATCCGCAGTCTAATCATTACTGTAAATTTAAATTTAGTGTTAATCATCGATTCCACCCTGTCGCAAGTCCCGCTGGAGGATCAACAGTTTGGCAGCGAGTGTTCGTTCGAGGAGCCGGGAAAACACTTTCCGGCGGCAGCCCTGGTGGCGTATCATGATTACAATACGCTTGCGATGTGGAGGGAACCGGGTGGACGGTGATTTAACACCGATGGTGGAGGATGCTTCGAAACGGCAAGGTGGTGGAAGAAGAGCAAGGCACGGGAGGTGGTGGACTACGGAGGAAGTGGAGTCGGCCCGAGTTTTAGGTGGGGGGTCCACGGTCCCCCCCGGCTCAATACGCAAGGAGGCTTCTCGAAGTAGGGGCCCCTGTCGGTCGGTACAGCGTAAGGCCCCTCGCAGTAAGGGCCCACAGGCCATCCAGTTCGTTTCTTCCTCGCCTACTTTTAGGAATTAGTCGCATCTCGTCCGGCGCCAGGCGAGCCGAGGCCTCTTCCCTGCTCGTGTCAGATCCACGCAAGGCCTCCCACCTCTCTCCTCTTTCTCTCTCTCTCTCTCTTCTCTCTCCTCTCACACTCTCTTCTCTCACTCACTCACTCACTCCACTCCACTCTCTCTCTCTCTCTCTCTCTCTCTCTCTCTCTCTTTCTCTCTATCTCTATCTCTCTCTCCTTTTGACGTTGTCGACGGCGAACGTCGCCTCCGATCAAAATTCACAAGAGACAGAGGATAAGAGTGTGCGCGCGAAGAAGTTCGTGCCCCGAAAGGAACAACGGGACGGAAGCAACGAACAACAACAACGTAACGTGAAAACAGAGCTCGCCGAAGTCTCGATCGCGATAGTGACCAACGATTGTTTCGTGTTCGCCACGCGAGATCGGGCTCAGCTGTCATCGGGTCCTGACGCGCGTTGTCGATCCTTGTGGAGCGAGGATCAACGAGTAATTCACCAGAAGAAGAAGAGGCCGCGAAAAGAGAAGAGTCCACGGCCAATGAAGAACACCGGGAGGCTGATGTGCTGTCGACAGTGCTCGAGGAGGCAAGGAAGGAGATTCTGGGCAAGGTCAAGGACCCTGTCCCGCGGGAATTCCTCTTCCTGATCTACGGCGGATCGATCACCGATCCCGCGACGATCGACCGTGGAAGGACGTGTCGTGTCTGGGCTGCTGTTCGAAGGAAAACGGTGTGCGCGCGCGAACAGGAGGCACAGCAACAAGCAGAAGAAACGGAAGGCTGCAGTGAAAGTTTTGTGGTCCTCACCCGGCTTCCGGTTTTCTCGGGGAATTAGACGCGCTCGTTAATTGTCCCTGATAACGGCGATCGACGAATCAGTGTACGTTTTTGGGACCGACTTTACACGCACACACGTTGACGGACCGGACACTGTCGTTGGCATTCGCGTGACAGCTTGTGCGCGTCTCCCTTTCTTTTTTTTTTTTCTTTCGAAAATACGTTAACCGTCGAAGGAATTACTCGGTTCGTCCAATTCCGTTCGTTGCCCGTTTCTCGCCCCCGTCTCGGAGTGAGAGGTGAAGTCTTGTAATTGAAACGAAAAACGAGAAAAAAAAAACGAGGAAAAAAAAACGGAAAATAAGTGATCATTGATAAATACGTTTGTCAACGGAGCCAGGATCCAGCGGGTGAACAGTGTCTCGTTCTGTGGATAGATTTACAAGAGGAGGTCCTGAGGACATCAACAATTCCACTCTGGATACCACGCTGCTCATATGTAAGTTGACCAAACACACCGACTCACAGCCTTTCCTTTTTACCTTTCTCTCGATCTTTCGAGTCGCTTCTCGAGCCGTTTTACAACACGCCCCGACGACGGTTAATTATGTAAAGGGATTTTCGAACATTACCGAAAATCGGTTCGGGAGGTGAACGTTGTCCTGGTGTTCTCGCGGAGTTCGCGTGAATATATTTGGCCGATTATATAACGGGGCCCGAAAGAATTCGTAAACGGCGCGCGAAATAATCCGCGCAATATGGCCGCGGCGATAATTAACGGTGCCCGGTTCTCCGACGAATTCGCGAGACGTCGTTTCGCGCGAATCGTCGCGTCGACGCGATTTTTACGAATCGATTCCTGCTCAGAATTTCTTGTACCACATACGTCACTCGAGTTACCACGCTTTCTAACGATAGAACCCGTGTCTCGTATTCACGATCGAAGTCGCGAATTCCGGCCGACTTTTTTTCTCTCTCTCTCTCTTTCTCTTCCTCTCTCTCTAGCTCCGTCTTTTAACTGTCGCGAAGAAATTTAACGATACCCCGAGGCGATCGCATAGGAAATACGAATCGGCCTCGCGGCGCTGGCCGTCCTTGGCCTTTCGCAACGCTATCGTAGGGAAGGTCAGGCCTACTCGTTTTCCGGAACCGAAGAAAAGCCATCGGACTGCTTTGCTGGCCTGATAAAACCGCGGGGAAACCTGCAGAGCCTGGTTCTTCCTTCTCTGAACTTAATTCGCCGAATTAAACGTGCCTCTGCTAAATAGACAGCATTCCTCAAAATAAATCGACCACTAAGAGACTCTCGTAGATTTCGATGAAACATTTCAAACCGTGTTATAGCTACTTTTCGACAAAAACTTGTGCCGATAATTATGAAAGATTTCTTGTTTCGAGATATTCCAAGGAAAAGGATGTTAACGCTACATGAATTCCATATAATGTTGAAACAACGAGCACTATCTGACGGTTCATTTTTCACAAATATCGTAAGAACTACATTGAACTAATCTGGTTTAAAATAATGTGATGCGAAATAACTGTTTTTTTTTCATAATTATGGGCACACATGAAAGGTTCCAGGAGAGTCCGGACGTATCCTGGACACGTTCCCGAGTTGTTCCGTTGATATTCCGATCGGGGAATAAACAGTCGGAAGCATCCTGATCCCTCGGATCGCGAGAGGCCGCTCGCAACGTGTCAGTGGAACCTGGCACTAAAACCTAACAGTTAGTAACGGGTACTGGTAACCGTGTCATAAAGGAGGATTCTTCGTGGCACGGAAGCATTTCGGTATTTCGGACCACGCGTATTAATGGACACGACTCGCGATCCCGGAGCCGTAAGCTTCGCTCCAGAAGTACGGTCGAATTTTTTCGCCGAACCGTTGTACGTTCGGCAGACGACTTTCTATCCGCTCGCGCGTGCGCGGGGAGGGGAAAAAAAAGGATACGTCTAACGAAATTGCACCATGAATGGGACCATATATTTCGAGTTAGGAAACCCGGGGGAGCACGCGATGGGTGTCAAAGTCGTTGGCCCGTTGAATAATAACGAGCGTAATTTTCCGCGGAATATTTATTCGACGAGGTTCAGCGGACGACGACGTCTCTGCACGGGTGTCGCAACGGTGGCTCGCGAGGTTCTCGCCGTTTCGCGAACAACAAATCACACCGGTGTCCAGGCATCGTTCTGGGCCATTTCTTGTCTAGTAAATTTCAGTCCCCGTTCGGCGAGGTCGGTTATAAATCCGCGATGGCGGCGATCAATTATCAACCGGGACGGATGCAACCGGTGCGCCTGGCGCGCCATTGTTCGCGTCGTCCGCGATAACCAGGAAGAAAGAACTGTTAAGACGTCAAACTCGAAACACTATATCGATGTGTCAAAATTATTCAAGAACGTTTCATTTCGAACGGCTGCGTTATCAGGAAGCAAAACCCCGAAAAGAAGCCTGGTAGGGATTCAAACTCGAAACACTATATCGATGTGTCATAATTATTCAAGAAAGAAGAAGAAATTCTCATTTTGCACCGTTTCATTTCGAACGGCTGCGTTGTCAGGAAGAAACACCCCGGAAAGAAGCCTGGTACGGATTCAAACTCGAAACACTATATCGATGTGTCAAAATTATTCAAGAAAGAAGAAGAAATTTTCATTTTGCATCATTTCGAACGATTCCGAACGCCTGCGTTCCATTGAAAATGAACTCAGAAATGTTCTTATAAAAATTGGATAACGTTCCCGAGAGTAGCAGGCTCGTGACGAAAGTCAGCGTTGCGTTGGAACAATATTTGAAGAAGTCCCAAGCGAAGTTCCCTCTGAAATGGAGGCCTGCAGATCTGTCGGCAACCTTGCCTTTAACCTCGGCGGACATTTGGTGGCTAAGGTGAAACGATTTTCACTGAGCGTTCCCATTACGGCGTGCGCGCGCGTGCCGCTGAAAACCCATACGTCTTGTCGGTGGTTCTTTGACATTTAGAAGCGGAGTCGACTATTAGGTATTCGGGTATCGGTCGAGGAGGACGCAGCCTTAGAGGACTACGGCGGTCGACGGAGACGGAGGTTGCTCGGTTCGCGGTGAAATTTCTCCGGAGCGACTTCCTTAGCCGTCGCGAGTGGGGAATCGACGTGTTGCCTGCGAGGTTGTAGACATCTTGCGAGGCGGTTCGTTGCTCTTCCATGCCAATTCACGATTGGCTCGAGAGCCGGAGCCAGTGTCAGTGTCAGTACGCCGATTTCTCGTCGGCCGTCGCATTTTTCGGAGGCTTTCTGCGCCTCGGAGCCGAGGACTCCGGGAGTCTCGGCTCGTTCATTTCTCTATAAACTATTCGCAATTATCCTCGCGTGATCGTGCGCTCGATCGAGCGGAAATGGCGGCCGGAAGCTGCTTCCTTATGTACCCTTTTTTTCTTTTTTCTCTCTCTCCCTCTCTCTGGGGGAATTTTAATAATCCGACGATTTCCGTTTTACGGAATGGGAATGACTCGAAGTATCGACAGGTGGGAGGGCATTTCTTCGGCGAACCAGGATGCGTGTTGATTATTCGCGTCGGAGGAAGAACGAGAGCTAGGAGTCTCCGCGAGAGAGGCGGAATCGCGCGAGATGCTGAAAGGGAATGCGGGAGAGACGAGGAAAGAGGCGGCCGGTAGAGCGAGAGAAGGAAGAAAACGGCGAAGAGAGAAGGACGAGAGAATAACAGTGTGGTGGGGTATTCCCAGTGGTATCGCGCGGTGGCTGAAGAGTAGGTCAGTGTACCACATTAACCGGTATTCCAGCCGGAGTAGGGGGGCTTCCGACTCGTCAGTTCCGCAAGCGCCTATAGATACTCCGGGGCACCGTCCACGGTCGCGTCCATGCTCGCCTCGCTTTTGATCGACGAACATAACTGCTTTGTTCGGTTGCATGTTCGAATACCGGTACTTCACCGGACTCGTTTAGCTGCACGCTCTCGTCGAACACCTCCGGGACGGTCCATCAGAGAATTTTCGACGAATTCCGAGCGCGACCCGGCGAGACTCTCGGGAACGAGCATGGCATATTCGGGTTTGACGAACGATAAATATCATTCGGCTTCTCCCGGCGAAAGATGACGCACGAGATTGTCCCCTTTTTGGCATTTACCTCTCTTCGAATTCGGAACCCGTTCTCTCTATCTCCTGTTCATCGTTTCGCCCCTCTGCCCCCTGTGCTACCCTCACCAGCTCGCCCTCGTCTTCTTTAACCTTTACCTTAATGGTTGCCGCACTTTCTCCGTTGCCAGCGCGGTGCCAGGTTCCCTCGCGTACGTCCGTACACACCTATGAGCTACGACGCATTTTGATGTCGGCGTTCAGGCAAATACCGGAGCAGCCCGAATTTCTCCGAGCCTGGATCTTCCGCGTCGAATCGACTCCTGATCGACCCGCCGCACCAACATTGTGCCGGCTTCCCGGCGCTGATCCACTTTCCTCGGACCACGGCTGATCTAACGTTACGCTCCGAACAAAAATTTCCTGGTCTACTCGAAGCCTCCGTACAATTAAATACGCATTTCCGTGGACCGTCTGGCCGGTCGCTCATAGAATTCCGTTTAACGGAATATTAACGAGTCGTTACGGGAGCTATGAGTCAAGCGCGAAGCATTTACGCGAAGAATGCGAAGTGCCCCCGTACGCTACCGCTTGGCCCGGCGTTGAAATCTCCGACTTCCATAGGCGCGCGATACATCGATCACTCGTAGCTCCTCGGATATTTCACGAGTTCCGGATAGCTTCGAAAGGAAAGTAATCCCGGTCTCCCGGGCCCACATAATGACGCGCTAATCGCCGAACGAGTACTAATGAAGCCGCTAAATATAACCGCGTGTACCGCTACGGGAGATAAGAGATAGTACCCTCATTTGATGTATTTGCCTTTAAAGCCGTATTAACGCGAAAGTCGACGCCCAGCCAGTCCGATCGGCTCTGTCGTCTCTGTCCGGCATTTCTCGCCGGTGGAATCCGACGGCGACCAAACAGTTTCTCGAAACTGCGCGATCCCTTATCGCGGGAGGCTCGATTTTCCCTGCGGAGATTCGCAGAGTCTCCACCGCGAAAAACGGTCCGGAGAGGGACCAGATAGTTCCGGATGATGCGGGACGGCTAGCCGGGCCCGATCATCATAAAATTTTGTCCGCGTTAAAAAGCGAAAGAACTGGGTCGACCTCGTAAATTCGCCGGGGCGACAGGCAGCACACCGGGGAATTCGTCATTCATGTCCGATGCGGAAGCGTTGGAAGTGAATTTCACGTTTACTCGTGTTTCTGGTTTTACATGTCGCGGAGAGAGGAGCCGCGTGTGTATCTGTGTGTACGCGCGCGCGCGCGCGCGCGAGCGAGCAAGCCTTGTTTCCATCGAGAAGGAGAGACGCGTGTTGGCTGTTTCGAAGCGGAGCGGATCGGAGCGGATCGGAGCCGAGGCGCGAGTGTGACTCGTTTCCAGTATGTGGGTCACCGTGGGGAACCGCGATTCGCACGCGCCATTTTTCGCAACGAAAAGGAAAGCCATGGCTTACGCGCCTAGCAAAATCCCGACTGGTTTTGCGTAGGCCTCCTCGCCGTCGAGCGCAACGCGTAACGGTGCTTCGACCTACATCCGTTCCCCACTATACACGCACGCGTTTCAGATATAGTTTAACCGGGTATAGTGGCGCGAACAAGTGCGCTCGTCTCACGTGACGACGCACGTTCCTCCGGGTCCGGCGCGGTTCGCGAGAAACCCGAATTTCCAGCAACGTTCCCGGAGAAGCTGTGGACCGAGAGCCGAGTCTCCGCGAAGAGGAGGCCGAACGCGGTCCGTCGCGTTGCAGGCTGCTTATTCAGCGTCCTCTTCGGGGAAGACGAGTCCCGACAGACGCCTGTTATGTTCCCAGTGGTAACCCGACGAAACTCGGTTCGCTCGCCGAGCCGACAGAAGTGGGTCGGCACGGAAACCAGCGGGCTCGCACGCGCCATTTTTCACAACGAAAAGGAAAGCCATGTGAGCAAAATCTAGCCGATTTGCGTAGGCTTCGACCGTGCAGCGGGCTGTAACGGTGATTCGGCCTACTTCGTCCCCCACTGTACGCGAGCGCGATCGCGGTATAGTTTCGGGCGTATAGTCACGGGCACAAGTGGCGGCGGCCAGACGCTGGGACCAACGATGCAGGTCCTTGTTGCCCCTCTCCTCCCCCGTCGGTACACGTGCACCGATGCCCATTTCATTTGGACGTGCCACCACGTGTGGTACGCACACGATTGACACTCGTCCATCGTCCTCCTTCCGATCCACGAGGAGGAACGTCTCGACATTAATCTCCCCACGATCGTCGAAGATCGTGGACATCGAGCGGAGAGCCTGGCCCCCCGTTCGAAAGTCGAAATATTATAATCGAATTTCTTGCCCACGGAGAGAAAATCCCCCCTCCCCCTCACCGTATTCTTGGTCTCGCGAGAGCTCGGGTGTCGTTTAAATAATTCAACGATCGTCCGAGCTACCGATCCGTCCAGCTGGTAATTTACCGAGAGGCCGAAACGTGTCGGAGAGATACGCGCGACGGATCCGCCGCTACGAGGCGGCCAGCACCGTAAACCTGGTGGACGGCCTCGTGCAAATCGATACGGCCGAATTGATCGCGTCCCGCGGATACCCGGTGATCCCATTGATAAGTGGCTCATCGAGACATTGTCGTAGGCCCGAAAAAGTGGGACCGATGCGCGCGAGCTAGCCCCCGCGCTCGGCTCAGCGGCGGCCGGGGACTCTCTCGCGTTCGCTCGGGTCCCGGCTCCGTCCGAGTCCACGCCACTGGATAACGGTACCCGGCGAACACGTCACGGCTCGACGAGAGACCCCCTGTCCTCCCTGTCGGGCCTCGAGGTGGGGACCTCCAACGCTTGTCTACCGTCCGCTTGGCAATCGACAAGGACGGGCTCTAACCGACGACAAGGACGGACGTGGCGTGTTCGAGTGAACCCTGTGTGGGGCAGAGAGAAGGAGGATGCCGAGAGGAGGGAAACGAGGCAGCCTCGTGGTGGACAGCCGGACCATACGTATGTGCTTACCATTTGCATGATTCCCATGGTGTGCCAGCAACGGCCACGCGGATGTGTCAATCCCCCAGGGAGATCGAGCAATCGCGCGCTTTCCTCTCCTGGCGGCTTTTTCGACGCCGGATGCGGCGATCGACTCGCGATCGGATGCTCCTCTGAAACGGGCCCTCCTTTGTCCCGATCGGGCTCCGAGAAACTCTTGCCGGTTATCGATGAAAATGGTCAACCTTTTCGGTCACGCTCGCAGAAGAGTGTCGAGAGATCCTTTAAGCTGTTACCGCAGCTCCGATCGTTCGACTTTTGTTGGATCCTTTTTTCCTGCTAACTGGTCATGGTTTATAACGCGCGCGATGAATTCCGTTGAAAGTTTCTACACCCGGAGATCGGCGTACATTCCACGGCCCACCTGTGTTTTCTTGAATGAACGTGTTCCTTCGACTCTTGACTCTTCTTCTTCTTCTTCTTCTTCTTCTTCTTCTTTTCTCCGTTTTTTCCTCGTGTTCGTTCTATTCGTTTTCTCGACGAGCGTACTTCTTTTTCCCTGGTCTACAAGCGTCGCGAAGATGCCTAGCTATTTGCAACACGAAAATGTATTTTTAAACGTGGCAATTTGGTTGGTCGAGTGTACCCGACCGTGGCTGGCTAGCGTGCCACTAACCTAGTTAGCGGGAGCAAGTCCCTTTCTTCTCGAGAGAAGTGGTATCTGCCTACTTAACTTCATGATACACGATCATATACATGTGTATTTATACGTGCATTGTATACGGTTCGCGCGCGCGCGTGTCCGCGTGTATGCGATAGTCGCAAAAGTATCGTTTGTAATATGCGCGTTCGCACGCACGATTTGATATCAGCGCGGCCGACAAGAGGCGAGCGGACCTATACACATGAACCGAACCATTGTCGGTCCCGTTCGCGGGGAACGTGGGACTTCGATACCGTCGAGCGTAGGTGAAAATGGACCTACTTTGAAAACTAGGACCATAGCTCGTCGCACGTTAAACTTCATCACACGGAAACGCTTACTTCTCTGAAGGCTCGCACACGATGATTCGCGTAGAATTATCCTCGATCGTTATTCCGGTATTTGTTGCGTGTTCAACTTCAGCATACGAAAACGTGCATCTCTCGAAACCTACGAGCTTCCGGGGGAAAATGTTCGAACAGGCAACGTTAGAAATATACAGCGGATTTTATGCATTTGTGACAAAAATGACTAGGTGTAATTTAAAACAGTGAGAACATTAGAAGAATTTCAGAATACTGTTATATTATTTCCAACCTGTTAAACATACATTAAGAAAGAACATAAATCTCTATTTTACTTCAGTTTCTTGATAATTTTGATTTTGCATGAAGATCCGCTGTCGAGCTAGAAACATACTTCCCTGAATGCTGAACGACTAGGATAAAAATACCAGTTACAGAATGTTTAGCGAAGACTTGGAAGTTTCTCATTAATTCTGTAATTGGCATTCTGTAATTTATTTTGCATTATTTCCGATAAACGATTGATTATCAAGCTTTTCACGGTATCAAATAAATAAATTAATTTTTTTTGTTATGCCTCAGAACAATTACCCTCTGGTGTACCACAGTTTCTTAGCAGTTTTACAACTAATGTTTTCTATATCATAAACAAAATTTATCGTAATACTTTTGATTAATATACGAAGGGGGGAAACATGCATTTTATTTTAAAGAATAAAGTACTACTAATAGGTACTTCGTGTTATTTTTCTTAACTTCTAAAAAGTTTTTGTGTCCGATATAACCAGGCGAGGCACGGTATAACTGGTACCTTCACCCTATGAACACCTGAGGAATATGTTTGAGAAGTGATGTTCGGTAACTGTTCCCCCGACACTTGCATTTTCGAATCGACGGGTCCGTTTTCCAAGATCGCAATTTTTCTGTTGCAGGTCCTCGCGGCGCCGTTGGCGGTTGCAGCACCCCCGGCAGTAGAGTGGATCCCTGGTGGAATCCTGGTCCCCTCTTCCCCTCGACCCCTGGGCCCCCAAGGATCGACGAGGGGGCACCGGACAACGGGAACGGTGGTTATCAGTTCTGCAACCCGGGTAACCGTAACACGAGTAGCCCGTCGCAGCAGTCCCAGCAGCAGCAGCAGCAGCAGCAGCAGCAGCAGCACCACCACCACCACCACCACCACCACCATCATCATTCGAATCAACAACGGCAGCAGTCGTCGCATCACCAGCCGAATCAGTCGAACGGCTCGAGGAACGTGTGCACGAGCTACGGGATCGCCTCGACTGCGTCCTCTTCGTGCTCGCCGTCGAGCCTCGGCCACGTGGCCACGGTAGCGCGTGGAGCTGATGCCGTAGGTTCGTCGACGAGCGCGTACGGCATCGCTTCATCATCCCCGGAGCCTTCATCGGCTAGCAATCTGATCCTGTCGGCGTTGTTGACGACCACGTCTTCGAGCAACAGCATCCGAGCCGCTCCGGTTAGCACCGGGCACAGCAACAACGCGTTGACGACGTCCCTGAGCTCATCAAGCGCGAGGAGCATCGGCCACGGAGGTCTATCGTCGGCCGACTCGTTGAACGGCATCTTATCGTCGCTGAACGTGCGGATCAAGACGGAGGAGTATTCGGAGGTCCGACCAGAGGAGCGAAGAGCGGCAAATCCGACGACCCTTTCGTCATCGTCTTCATCATTATCTTCGTCCTCTGCATCCGCGTTCAACGCCTCCCTCTTAAGCTCCCTGTTGTCCACGTCGCGAATCTCGTCGGGCCACTGCCGGAACGACGGCGACGAGGACATCCTCTCGAGGTCCTGCATCAAGCTCGAGTATCCGTCCACGGATACCCAACAGAGCCAGGAACCGTCGCAGGAGGAGCGGACCGTGGTGCGCGCCATCAAGGTCGAGTATCCTCTCAGCCAATCGTCGCAGGACGTTCTGGATACCGAGGACGAGGAACTAACCGCCACGTCGCCCTACGACATTATCAGCGGAAACCCCGGCGGCAGGTGTCTGCAGAAGCAACAGCCGTCGGCCTGCGGCGGCAAGGGCCAAACGGCTTCGTTGGTGAAGAACGTGGTCGTGCCGAACTGTCCGGGCGTCGTTTCACCGAACTCGGACATCGTGATCGACATGAAGTACGAGACCCAGTCCGGTCCGCCGGCGGCGCCGCCGCATTTAACATCGTCGGGGGTCGAGCCACCCCATAGTAGTCAGGGGACGGGGATAGTCGTTGGAGGATCGCCAGCGGAGGTGGTCGGCGTGGACAGTTTGCTTCTGTCGCCGTGGGGAGCGACCGGACCGGACTTCCTCGAGCCTCCGGATGTCAAGCAAACGGCAGCTGGTCTGCAGGATGCGTGGGACACTATTCTCCTGAACTCGTCGGTCGGAGTCGCCTCGGCGCAATCTTTGGCCGAGTTGAAGCCCCTGCCGCCGTTCACGGGTTACACGGGACACCTGAGCATCAACGGCATACCCGGCCACCACTATCACACGATAGCGTCGTCCGCGCAACGGCCTTCGTTACCGTCCTCCTCCCCCACGTCGTCCTCGAACCAGGAGTACTACGAATCGCCGGTGGTGTCCTCGAGCACGCCCTGCCCGCAGGGCAGCCAGAAGCAGCAACAGCAACAACACCATCAGCACCAGCAGCAACAACAGCAGCAGCAGCAGCAGCACCATCATCACCAGCAGCAGCAGCTGCCGCAATCGACGCAACAGGTGGAATACGACATCGAAGATATCGCGGAGATCATCGGCTCGGCGATAGCGGACACCACGGTTCCCGGAGGCGGGAACGGAGCCGGCTCCGAGCACGATCCGGACGCGTCCCGCGACTGGATAGACATCGCCGAATGGATCGACACCGCCTGCTCGCCGAAGGCTCAGGAGACCACATCGCCCAGCCCGTACTCGCAGATCTACGCGACAGCGACGCCCTCGAACCAGGCGCAACAACACGGCTCGACCTTGCAGAGTCTGTTGACGCACGGGTACGCGCCGCTGCTGAACGCCAGGTTACAAGCAGCGAACGCTGGCCTTCAAAACGCATCCTGCGGCGAGACACCGTCCTCCACGAGTCCCTATCCACCGGTTAGTCCGCCGGGCAGAGTCTCGACCTCCTGCAGCCCGGACCACCTGTTGCACTCGTCGTTCGCGGCTCCCTCGCATCCGAGAAAGAGGTCGCGACCTACTCCGGGCTCGCAGAACCCCTCGAAGAAGAGCCCCGGCGCCGGAGCCACCGCGCTGCCTTACGGGACCGAGTCCGGTCTGATCGGCGGCAAGGAGAAGCCCGTTCACAGATGCTCCATCTGCAACCGGGGATTCCTGAACAAGAGCAACATCAAGGTCCACCTTCGAACCCACACCGGCGAGAAACCGTTCAGGTGCGAGGTGTGCGCCAAGGCGTTCCGACAGAAAGCGCATCTGATCAAGCACCAACAGATCCACAAGAGGATCGGCAGGGACTAGGCGAGTGGCAGGTGTGTCCCACTGTCTTGGGGGAATGGTTCGAATGTACCTAGACTACCGTAAGTACCTATGGCGGAACGCTACAGCGTCGATAGCCGGGAGCGGACCTGCCGACGACGACGGCTGTGTCCGCGAGACGACGCTGCTGGTCCAATCCTGAATAATGCCGTCCAGAGATATACGATGACGCGACACACGTGTCCCAGGTGCAATAATAACGTCGAACGGTGGATCGAGGCTTTTGTAAATAGGTATGAAACCATCAGCTTGATCGCGCGCGGTTCTTCTACTCTGCCGGCGCCATGGATCACGAAAAAACCGAGAAACGTATATATATATATATAGAAAAGAGATGAGATACGGGAATTCCGTCGGGTGATGTGAGAATGATCTCTCGTGCTGTGTTATAAACGACGACTCTCTCGAAGTGAGCGAAACCCCACTGGTCACACGGTGTGTACATATACATATACGTATCCGATGATAACAGAGCACACGTACGCGGGTACGTGCGTATATATACGTAGTAGGAAAGCGAACGTTTTTATTTGTTTAAAGAGGATGCGAGGAACAAGTAACAGAGCGAAAGAAAAAGAAAAAAAACGAAACGCATCTCGTGGAAGATCGTTGGCGAGAAACGGAGAGAGTATATATACATTGATTATGTATACATATACATAGCTAGGTGTAACATATAACTAAAAAAAAAAAAAACGAACGTAAACGGAAGTGACGAAAACTACGCGGAGGTGCGGTCGTGTCGCGGCCGCGCTACGGATGTACCTAAGCTCTTCCAAATACGTTGTTTCAGTAGATTTCTATCGCTTTTGTTTCTTTTTTTTTATTTATAATGCTTTTATATTATATATTTTTCACGGTCTCATTGTCCGCAGTCCTTTTCTAGTTTCTTCGTTATTTATTTCCGTCCTATGACCCCTCCCATCCCCCCCGCCCAGGTCCCCCGCTCCCTGTTTTCCTCTATTGGTTTATCTTTGTAAGATAGTCGATCGTCTGGCACTTTTTATTTAAGATTCTCTCCTCCTTTGTTCCGAGTCCCCCCTCCGCCGTGTCCCTCCCATTAACTCTTTAGTCTCCATATTAGCTTTTTGATCTTGGCGCACCGTATGTAACATGTACGACGACGTTCTTAGGATTGTTTAAGGATATCCCTCTCGAGGACGTGTTACGGGTTCCTCTCGGTCGAGGGGAAAAGTTTCATCGACAAACGAGATCACGATGTACCTAGCTTGTCCAATTTCGTTTCCGAATCGTCGTCGTCGAGAAAAAATATAAACGGACGAACCCGGCGGGAGCTTTCGACGAGTCGACCGGCGCAGGACGATCCGCTTTGTTTCTTAATTATTATATTTATCGTTCCAGTCCCGTGAATCGCAAATACTCAATCGCGACGATTGTTAATTTATTATTATCTCCCGATCGTCCTGCGTCATTCGACCGGCGAAGGCCTCGTCGAATCCTTGTGTTGCAATGGCGGCTGCGGAAATTGTAATTTGTATAAAGTCAGAAAAATGTGGATTATTTAAAAGCTGATGTTCGATTAAAATGATTGTTACCGTAACGAGAGAAGTTGCCATTTCGTTTCTTTGCTCCGTCGATCCCCCGAATCCTTCTCGCAAATCGATACAGACTGCGGAGTAGATCATCGCGCGATCGTATCGTTATTTGAAACAATTTTTAAATGACTAAAGTCTTCTGTATTCTGCAAATTGCTAAAAATTCAAATGTCGTGTCAAATTCAAAGTCAAGAAGTTTCGTACACAAATAACAGAACAGTACAACTTATTACTAGACTGTTGATCTTTATGCAAACCTAGCTCATCGGGAAGTTAGTTTAAAATCAATTACGACATTTGTACCGAACAGATAGACAAACAGACAGACAAGAAAGTGAGCTAATAAAAACGTGGTGAAATAAAAATGTTTTGCATTGAATTCGGGAAGCAGGAATAACAAAACTTGATCACGTCCCTTAACGACTTTGTTATACATTCAAAGTTTTACTGTTTTATAATTTGTCCAATCAATTTCTTCATAAATGCACGTAGAGATCCGCAGTCTACTTATTACTGTGGAAAAAGTGTGTCAAAAAGAAAAAAAAATTGACATTAGGATCAATTTCTTTGGGATCAAATTCTTTGACACAGGATGTCGGTCAAGTTGTATTATTTTCTTCAGTAAATACGTAAATCCTATACTCTACAGATGAATTAATGCGTAAACTGGAATTTTTTGAAATTGAGGAGTCTACAAACACAGAATAATCGTCGCGAGCAACGAAGCTCGCCGATTTTCGTGGAAGCTTAATCGAAGCGGAACGCATCGACATTCGCGAGGTGAAAGTTAGCAAGTTTTCGTCCGAAATAATCAGGCTGTAATACGACGGTAGTAAGACGACGAAAAGTACCCTCCGCGCACTTATGGTCGCGTGTTCCGCGAATCCGGATCTCCTCTGACGCGTACGTGTTCGATTTCTTGCTTTTATTTCGCTCGAAGCGTGGCACCGAGCTCCACCGAGAGGCCGACGCCCGGATTCTGCGTGCGCTTGACGTAATGGTCGCGTTGTCTGTATCGATTTCTCGAAAACGGAACCCAAACGATTTACTTTTCACGGTTGCTCGACGATCAAAGCGGACCCTTCATTTACGAGCCGATCCTGTATATTTTAGCTGCCGGTTTTGCTATAATTTGCACACTGGAAACATTCAAACTTGAATACATAGTAGAAATTTATTGGGGAACCGTCGCGAACATTTCTGCCCATAATTATGAAAGTGGACTAAGTGAAAATTAAGAAAAAAATGAGTTTATTATTTATATACATGAGGTTATTTCACATCACATTATTTTAAACTATATTAATTCGATGTAATTTTCATGATATTGTCAAAAATATTATTTCAACATTATATGGAATTCATTTAGTGTTAATATCCTTCTCCTTGACATATCTCGAAACAAGAAATATATCACTTAGACCAGTTTCATAATTATGGGCACATTTAATTGTATATGTATGTATTTATTCAAAATTTTTTGGAACGAAAATTTTGCACCTAAAGTGCGATTTTTAGTGTTGAATAAATGTTTTTCCAAAATTTCATTCGAAATTGAATAATTCTATTTGAATCATAAAAATCGTTACTCGATGCCCTGAAAGATCAAAAGTTTCGTCGAAGTCTCAGAATCTGTTTCCTTCATTTTTTCTAATAAAATGGATACTTGTTGCAATATATATATATTTCCCTGTGACAATAACCCTCTTTCTCTCTCAATTACGATTAACCGATTCTATTTCCATAAGTTCGTGTACATTGTGATTGAATTAATTTTTCGATTCGGTTCTTTCTTATTAACTGTACTTAATGTTTCTATTGCATTCTCTTCTTTAATTACTGCGTCATTCCGAAGATGTTACATTGCTTCAGTATTACTGTCGCGTTCTTATTCTTCCAACTTTTGTAAAACATGTTTCGTTCATACTGAATCGTTTTCGCGAGGAGGATAACGCCTACTTTGATCATCTCGTGCGATTTATAGTTCCTCCTGGTTGAGTCGAAGTCATTTAGCTGCAGCACGCGCTCGACTTCCGGTAAGTAATGATTGATCTTTATTTCAGACTTTTTTTTCAAGTTTTATATTTTGTTCTATATGTTTTAAAGTGATGTATTTCTTGTTTCGAGATATATTTAAAGGAAAAGGATATTAACACTAAACGAATTCCATATACACGGTACCTCGGTATACGTCTGCTTTGGAGTACGTTCAAATCACGTACAAATTTGTTTGTTTAAAATAATTATCTCGGAAGGAAAATTAAATTAATAATCAATTATATTCGGAGTTGATATATTATTAACTGACTGATCGTACAAGTAAGTACAGTCAAATCAGCTGAGCCTAGTGAAAAGCGACAGAAGACGGAAAAAGAGAAAACACGAGAATGTCAGGTTTTATTGCAAGGGGACTCTTCTTCCACAGAATAGAATATCATTTTTTTCTTTTTGTATTTTAGCATTGAGCAGAGTTTAAATTTAAAAATCTATCACAAAATCTCATTTTTTATTTATGTATTTAAACAATGTTTAAATTATTTCACAACCCCATTAATGTAGGTATGATATCAATAGAAGTTTTTTTTACATGGGAAAACGGTTTAATCATTTTTACATTACTTCTTATGGGAACGGTTTGGTATAAGTCCAAACATCAGGAATGCATTAAGGTCGTATACCGAGGTACCACTATAATGTTGAAATAATAAGCACTAATGGTTCATATTTTCGGCAATATCGTAAAAATTACATTGAATGAATTTAGCTTAAAATAATGTGATGTGATAGCTCTATTTTGACTTAGACCACTTTCATAATTATGGTGATATATATAGAGAGTAGTTTGATACGAGGGAAGACGTGTTACGCTTGTTTCTCATGGAAGTGGTCGAATCCAGCAGTGGTCAAAGATTGATACAGTTTGTACGAGTCGCTCGTGACTTGTCCTAATTATGCGGCGTGTATCGCGTCAAAGGATCGCGTGAATGGTCAAATTGTGAAGCATTTTGTACATTGGTAATCCGCGGGCTGTGGTTTTAACGGGTCTCTCCCCGGTAGTTGGACCAAAATAAAAAGATCGGGCCGTCTCGTTTTCTCTTGTGTCCGGTCCGCGTTACCTGGATCTTTCCGTATGTATCTCCCTCGCGGAGACAACGTCACGAGAGGCCGTATAACCTTTGGGACCATAACCCCGTTATACATTATTACATCTAACAATGGTACCCGCGGTGTCTTTAACCTAACCGATCCACCGTACACTGTAACCTGTCGCTGCAGATATCCCGGATCCTCTTTTCTTCCACATCGGACGAGGATCTCTTTTGTCCACTTTTCCCGCGTAATTTGACGCGGTGACGGGGAAGAATTACTGCAGATCATACCTACACGCTATTTACCGATATATTTTGACGGTATATCTGTCGGTTTTGGTCGACGAAATACTTGTTATTCTTTAACTTTTTTCTTTTTGGTTATAACAGTTATGGTCCCTGGCTTAACCCTTTGGACTCGAAGCAACTTTAATTCCAAAATCAAGACATATCTCTCAACCTAGATGATTTTTATTCTACGTAATCGTTTTTACCTGTTGAACCTGTTTTCCCACACGACATTTGAAAATTTTTAGCAATTCCTAGAATACAGAAGACTTTAATCAATCGACTGAAAATAACATAAGAGTATTTCTAAATCCTTCTGATGTTTCTACTATTCCGTGGGACACAAAACTCCTTGATCTGCTGGACTAGATTGTCCCAATAACAGCTACTTGATCCATACGATGGAACACATAGTCCGCGATTCGAGTGGATAGTCGATCCGATATCAAATTAATCAGGGAATAAGGAATACCGTATTAACCGCTCCGTTTAAGTCCCAATTAAGATGGTAACGAAGGAGCGAAGATAAAAGCTCCGGTGGCAAGCTGGAGGAGGTGGCTGTTAGAGGCAGACAAGGACGGTTGACAGAAAGATCAGATGAACCGGAGTTGGAGGCTTGTGACGCAAACAGTTAGAGGCTAAACCGTGATGGAAGAAAGGGATCATGGGTACCACGAATCCCATCGCGGCCTACGTAGCCAGCCAGGCCAATGACCTAGATTTTTCGGGCCCGTTGGACCAGGCAGGGCTTCCTATACTCGAGATCGGTGGGTCAGGTTTATAATGCGCGCATACACCTTTTCTAGGAGACTGGTTCCTTGACTCCTGTCGAGTGGCTACGTAAGAGGATTCCTGACGCTCCAGGAAATCAGAGCCACGGAATTGATGGCGAACTCGAGTCGGGACACTGTTCCCCTTTCACCAATAAACTGTTTTTTTTTTTTTTTCATGAAATTTAGTCTGGCTAGAGTCTGCCGTCTTGTCACCTCCTGATCAACCTTCGACACCTTCAACTCCCTTGAACCAACTTATTTGATTCGTTTGCAAGAAATACTTGTTAATCTCGTTCGTTTGATCATTAAGAGTGTAAGTGTAGCAAATCTAACATCCTAGCAAACTAAGCAAGTCCAGATGATCGGACTTTCAGCAAATACGAAATAAGAACAATAAGAAATTATTTCACTTGATACCGATTTAGAATAATCTGGAGAAAACTCATTTGCATGTGCAAATCAACTAATGCGCAGTTCAGTATTCCAAAACAACATCCGACCAGATAAGATAATATATTTATTAATCGAACCTTCGTTTTCTAAATATTTACATTTTCAAGTAAACAAATATATTCTTTCGTTATTTATTACTAGAGAGAGAGAGAGAGAGAGAGAGAGAGAGAGAGAGAGAGAGAGACAGCGGATCTTTATGCAAAATAATAATTTTCTACCTGACTTACAACAAACTGGGGTCAAATAGAAATTTATTTTCTTTTGAAAATAATATAATAGTATTTTGAAGTTCTTCGAATGTTTTTACTATTTTTAGTTACACCTTCCCATTTTTGTCATAAATGCATAAAATCCGCTATCATTTACGGCTGACTGTAAAACATCTACACATTGGTCTTACGAAAAGAAAGAAATTTTATTTACTGAGAATTTTTATTATTATGTAGATTGAGGAACAGTTTATTCAGTAATTTATTATGCAAACATCTTTACGGTAATCCGATTTTCTGAATGGATTTTTACTGCAATTTCTGGATACAGTTATTTCGCACTTTTATGAGCGGTGGTCTACATTGTTATTAAAAGAAACTGGAATCGTAAATGCGATGGAGTATCTATAATTAAACGAGACGATAGTTTATCAACGACACGCTTATCTCTGCATTCCGTTCTACTTCATCGATACCTGTACCGATTCTAAGCAAATGACACAAGGTATCAGTGGATGCTTTACATTTTCCTGATAACGAGAGACCCGAAGGTAGTTTTGTTTTCGCATAAACTCCTGATTAAGTGTGCCACCGATTACATCGAGATTCATCCGGATCTTCGTGCAAAATAAAAATTGTCTGCACTAATTACAAGGAAAACGGGTTACGCAATCATTGGTTTCTTCTCTTAATAATTCTAATAAGTTGTAGATCATGCTGCTAGCAGAGTTGTGCTAATTCAATTACATTGTAATTCAATGACACAATTGAATTACATTGTATTTCAGTTATATAGTAATTCAACTACGTCTAACTGAATTACATAATTCAAACCTTTCAATTAATTCAATTGCTAAGTATTTTCATCAGATGTGTAATTGAAATACAATATAATTGAAATACAGCTCTCCAAATTATAACACGGAACTTTGAAGAAGTGCGATATATTTTTATGTTTCTTGTAGTAGAAAATTCAATTTTTTTCTGTTTTGTGTTACATCTGCTTATATCTGTGGTTGGACAAATGATTTTCAAGCATTTCGATGGAGACAAATGAACATGTACTCCTTCTTTTGAACATTTTAACCTGTTACATATATCTAACTGCGTAGTCTCGTAGGCGATTTAAAGACGATTCCAATGAACTATAATATTATACTATGACCTTCGGTTGACCTTGACCAAGAAACTATTATTAAAAGCTTTCTATAACTTATAAAATCGACAAAAAGAAAACGATTCCGTATACCTAGTTGATACTGTAAAGTGTAATCAGTTTGAAAATGGATTAAAATGCATGATAAATTAGGAAGAACCTTAAAATAAAGTACGATCGAAGCATGATATGTATCGCATTAATCGGTACAGCTGCTCTAACAGTGCCAGAGTAGATTTCGCGAGATTTTTAAAAGAGCTTGAGGTTAGTGTACGTACAACTTCCCAAAACGAAGAATCAAAAAAAAAAAAAAGAAAAATTAATCCAACTCCTATCGCGCCGACCCAGTTCTCTGTTTCTGCAAACAGTGTCCAAGCTCATGGTTGAATCGGCCGGTACCCTAACGGCACCGGTTTCCGTCATTCGATTTCGAAGACAATAATTTCGGAATCGACGACGATCGAAGAGTTCGCGACGATGGCGAAGAAGAAGAAGCGTAAACACGGAAGCGGCGGAAGCGACCGTTTATGACTTGAGGAGGACAAACGGGCGAAGGACTGCTCCTGCAGGAAGGAAGGGCCACGGGTCCGAGGCGGATGCATGGAAGATCGGTGCCCGATTATGGCCTTGTCGAAGAGAGACAATGGGCATCCTTCGTTCGCATACACGGGTGTCTTTTGCTCGTCCGGTAAAACGTGGCAGACGGTAGCGTGCGGGCAGGCACTCACTGTAGAGCCCGGTTTTAAAGAAAGTCTTTCACCGTGCACACGCTGCTGCTGTGTTCTCTCGAGTCGAAGGGGGAGTGCCTTGGCGAGGAGGAAGAAGAGGAGGCTTCATTCTGCGCTGGATAGTGGTGGAAGGGCAAAGAGGAACGAAGCCGAACAGCCGGGGCCTGGAACGGAGGAGGAGAGGACGACGATGTTATACTACGTTGGTATACTTGATCGCCGCGCCGGTACCAGGCAGCGATGTTCCACTTACACGGCACACTTAGCAACCCGCCTCGGTTCAGGATCCTGAAGTCTATCCTACGGCTCCGATCGGCGGTCGTTTGCTACTCAGCCGTGTACAGGCCGCCGCGCCGCGCCGTTCCAACGTGAAATTCGTGATAGAGCCCGAGAATGCTTCCTTAGGAAATGACGCGCGCTCTGCTCCGCTCCGGTCTGCTCTGCTCGACTCCGTCAGCACGATGGAAACTAGGGGAATTCTCGCGCACAGGCTGAGATTGATCTCCATGCGTTTACAGCAAAATTGAGTAGACGAATATGTGACAACTCCGCAGCTATTAAAATTATTAGGGGAAGAAAGAATATATTCTATTCGGCTTCTAGTTTCTATTTTATGCAATCGGCGCAGACAATTTTTATTTTGCAGGCAGATCCGCACTCTGGTTATCACGAAGATTCGTAGGTTCCAACGTGAAATTCGTGATGGGGCCCGAGAATGCTTCCTTAGGAAATGACGCGCTCCGCTCTGCTCGGCTCGGCACTGCTCTGCTCGGCTCCGTGAGCACGATGGAAACTAGGAGAATACGCGTGCACTGTTTGATGGTTATCAATAGACTGCGGATCTTTGTGCATTTATAGGAAAATTGAGTAGATGAGATGAAAAATCGTAGGAAAATGTTGTGAAGTGTTATACAATTTTTTCGGACATAAACCTTTAGCTCTTCGTGAAATTAAAACAATTGCAAACAAAATTTTGAACGATGCGTGTTAATGAGTGTAGAGAAACGTGCATAGAAACTACTGCACAGTGTCATTGTGACGATATCATTGACGGTGAAATCTACGGGAACATGATAGGGATATCATCGACGCATACATCGAGCCCAATGCATGAAATGTATACAGGACAAAGGAAAGTAAAAGAATATATGTCTCGTTAACACGTCTGCAATGAAACATCCTAATCGAAACAGTTTCGAATGATATAATTAATTTCACAATATTAAATAAAATAGTTCGATTGATATAGTAATCAACGTGTGCAAATACGATTTGCACGATAAATTCCTACACATCTCGTTTGTATATCTAGCCTCATAAATCACACGAAATCATAATTAATACCATCGATCATTAAGCTGTCACAACAGGACGCGACAGCCGCTCTGGCAGTGGTGCTATTTTCAAGCCATTGCCAAGCCAATATTTACTGATCCAATTCCAAACAAATGGTGAAAGACGGGATCACGGTTCGACAACAACACGACCAACCTTGTAATCGGTTATTTAAACAATTTCGCCCTGCCGTCTGCAATCACGTAACTATAAACAGTGCGAAGGAAGCCGGTATCACCGGTGACTCATATCGATAATGGGTTTTCTCGTTAGGGGCCGATCGATTAACATTTTCAGCGAATCGTCCGATCGATTACTGGTCGACATTGGATATTAGAAAATTACAGATTTCACGCACGTGAAAAATGTGTTAATGCTCGGGTGCGGTACCGTTAGCAGCCGATAGAAGGTAAAAAGAAGAAAATCTTCGGTTCGGATGAACAGTATCGAAGACAGGTGCCCTTAAACGTTCCCGATAGTTCCTGATCGTTGTGATTCCGCGTGTACATCGATCCACGGCAAATCGTAAATCGTGACTGGATGGGAGCGGACAATGGTAATTAGGAATTCTTATTTAAATGGAGCATCAGATAAGGGCAGGAACAGCTAGATATAGCCATTCCACGTGCGACGAATTCTTAACTGTATATGCTTGTTCGCTTCACCCCACCGTTTCTGCCGCGGCTTTTCAAACCGTGCGCGACGCGTGATCGAAATGGGCTTTCTAGCATAGACGAAACCTAAAACGAGGTACCAAATCGAGGTAAATCAGCGGTAGAGGCAAGCACAGGGCGAAGACACGAATTTGTCTCGGTTTTACCCGTAAGTTCAATTTTCTCAAAGCTGCATTATTTTCATGAAAATTACGCACGATTCAAAAAGTCAAACAAATTTTTCCTGTGATCTCAATTGTGTACAGGCAGCATAATCGAAAGTGCTATAATCAAGCTTTAACATTTATAATAGTATTGAGTCGGCAAGAAAGTAATTTCGGTATTTTAAGGTGAAATAAAACCGAATTTCTTTATTCAAGCGATAAACTTTCATCAATAAAATATTTTCTTATTTATCCTCTTTGGCAAAAGATCATCGAACAGAAGAGAAAATATCTATTAGCTTAAGTCTTAGCTTAAGTGAAGCTTAAGTCCAATTGACGGGCTCCGCTAATTTCGTGTGAGTTCCCCTGTAACCCTTAATGACCCCTTTAATTGGGGACCAGAGAGCTCTGGCGACCATCCACTTTCGAATGACGCCGAAATTAGCTATGGCGACGCTTAGGCTCGCAGCATGCTCTCCGGCGAGGGTCACAGGTGGCTGACAAAAGTCACAGGTTCCTCTGATTAGCTAAGATAATTTCGCTGAGAAATGACTCGGAGAAACATAGCTCGTGACCAGAGGGATTTCATTTAACTGATCAAAAATGGAGAGTTCGTCTTACTCATCCTCATCCGTTGGTTGTGGTTTCTCCCGTCTCTCTACTTTCCTCGAACGAGAACTTACACGAAAAATGAAAACAGTCCTTGCAAGGAGTATTTCGATAGGCACGGCACTTTTGAAGCGCCGCGCCAGTGAACGTATTGTATAAAGCAGGCCTGGCCAACACGCGGCCCGTGGGCCGCATGCGTACACAAAAAATATTAAATAAATGAAAATTTGCACGTAGGGTAAAGTGCCCAAATATGGTATAGTCGCCGATTATGGCACTACCTTGTATCTTGTAAAGGAGAAGTCGCATTCTAGTGAGAAAATCCTCAAACAATAGTTTAACCATGTTTACTCAACAGTGTGCAGTGCATTCGCAACATTCTACAGATTTTAGTATCGATCCTCCGCCAGTTGTGTCTTCACGTGTTGAATATTTTTCTAGGTAGATTTTCGATAGCATCTTTTTCGAGGAAGGTAAGTGATTTTTAAATGTTTTAACTTATCTGTAGTTTCAGTTTATTTATATTAATGTTTGCCAACTGTTGGTTCGGGCTGAAATTCATTTTCTCTTTGTCAGTTGCTAGTTTTTGTCAGTCCACGTGGAGTTCCCAATATGGCACTACCAAAGGTTCCCTAATTTGGGTATAGCTATTGACATTCTTGGTGTGCATGCCGAATATGGCACTAGGTGTCATATTAGGGACTCAAGGTGTACCATATTCAGAACCCCTTTCGCTGGAACCTGCAAATGACACGCCAAAAAAAAAATATTTTTCCCAAGCTGTATTAATTTTTCAATAAACTTGACCCCAGAATCTTATAGGGAGGAAATGCATCAACAACTGGTAATTTTTTGGACGAAAAAGAGCATTCTGAAAATGCTCATCATCATTAAAAATGAACATCAACAAAAAGTGGATCATATTTGGGCACTTTACCCTATCATTGTTATAATGCGCAAATGCGACGTACACAAATAGTGAAGTTTTATTTATTTTTTATTTGTATTGCATTTGTTAAAAGCATGTTTATCTAAAGTGCGGCCCGCTGTAACGTTACACGTCATTAAAGAGGCTCGTGAAACCATTTGGGTTGGCCAGGCCTGATATAAAGGATCGTCTGATAAAGCGATTTCCCGAGACCATCCTCCGTGTTTCATTTTCACCCGACCGCAACCCAATGTGTCGCGAATCTTTTGACACAATCTCCGGGCGAAGTTGCGTTGAAAGGACCGAACCACGATAGACCAGACGATGGGAACTTTACCACGGGAATGGAGGATCCTATTACGGAGTCGTAGCCATGGATGCGCGCGTATGCGCACACTGCACGTGCACTTATATGTCTACACATGTTTGCATCGTCGCCACCGCGAGGTATACTCACCGGCGTCCATTGAGAAGGAGCTCAAAACACGTAATTGTGTGAACAGCACCACTCACATGATCCGAATCGCCTTTAATTATTCGACGATTTGCGAAATTCTTCTTTCCTACCCCGCCGCGCAATCGACGGACGAAACCGCAACGATAACACCACGGGAATCCTTCTTTTGCATCGCGAATACGCTGCTCGTGAATCCATACAGACATACAGAAACAATTGACCAATGTATTGCAACACACCTTGGGATAACATTGAAATGATTTTCTGTATCTAGACACTTGTAGAGAAGTTCTTTCGGCCTAATAATCATTTTGGAAAAGGAAGAAATAATTATTCACTTAGTTTTGTGATGTATTGGTTTAACAGAATTTTAACAGAATTTTGATTTGAGTTATTAATTTTTGAGGTTCACCTGAAGTAAATTAACAGTTCACTATTTTGGCGTGTTTTAAGGACTGTAAATATTTAGATGATTGCATAAGTTCGTGTCCGATTTGAAAATAAAATTTTAAGGAATACAACTTTATTAATCAATTATACATACATAGTTGTAGAAAATTTAACCATTTTATAATTTTAATTTAACCAATCTTTAACCAAATCTTTAAAATTTAACCATTGAATATTATTTTGAAATCGAACACGAATTTATGCAATCATCTGATAGTTCTGATTCATCGGGCAGGAGCCGGTAAAAAGAAAAACTGCAAACGGCGACGCGTCTCTGTTCGCTGTTTTACAGTTTTCTGGATCCCGCGATTGGCGGAGAATTTTGCGCGACTTTCTTTAAATAGTCGAAAGCGTGTCGAACTTGGAACGAACGGTTCCACGTAATTTCGATTTCTCAGTGGGAATTCGGAATATCCTGTCGTTTCATCGCGGTTTTTTCAAACCGTTGTTGTTCTGGAGGACAACCACGGAAGGCAATAGCGTCGGCATCGACGCCGACCGTCGTCCATCTACCCTGAAGAAGGCCTGCGCTCGAATTCGAACGCGCGGCCAGAAGTGTGTCAAATTTCGACTTGGCCCAGTTCCAGCATAATCTTCGATACACGGACCAACCGCGGCCGAAACGCGTGCCTTTACCTCGGGTTGCTGATTATGAATTCCTAACCGCCGAAATGTCGGACCGAATTCAATTACGTGCAATGAATATCCTCGAGAATCCCGGCGCTTACACGATTAGTCATCCTTTGAACGTTCGACGATAGAAATCATTGTCTATCGATGGGCTGCGTGAAGGAAAGAAAAGGATAAGAAAGAGATCAAAAAATTAATGTTGAGTCGAACAGTTTTTTCAATCATCAATAAAAAAATTAATCTTGAATTGAACATTTTCTTCAATCGTCAATAAAAATATTAATGTTGAATTGAACCTATTTTTCAATCATTGGGCTGTGTTCATTTTGATGATAATCATTCTGTATAATTAATTTCACTCTTCATAATTAATTTTGGTTTCGAGGGGTGAAGAAATGTCTTCTCTAAGAGAAGATTCTCTAAAAGAAGCAAAGAGAATAAAAAAGTTAATGTCGAATTGAACCTATTTTTGACAGGCACTAGTCGGCTGAAATAATTAGTTTATTGTATTCGAATTATCCGTGCTTGTCTAACAATAAATTGATGTATACGCTGTTGCGAAAGACGGCAGCGCAGAAACGCAACCACCACTGGAGCAGGAACACATTGCCGTCATTCTGCGACATGCAATTGTTATGTTAATTATATCGCACGTTTCACGTACCGAGACACCCTGGTGCCCTAGAACCTTCGATCCGTGAGAACTAGTTCGTAGATTACGTTCAGTCCGTAACAAAATAATTTCTCTTGAAATAATCGTGTGCGCAGCGTTTTGCGTGTATACTTGAACAGAAAGGAAATCTTCATTGTGAGTGTTTACTTTTCCGACTCGGGGACGCCATTGTTTATTATATTAACGATATTTATCTACGAAAAATGTGAACGCTTGCTAATAGAACATATATCTTCTCGCGTGCTCGCGTTTTAATATATTAACTCGCGAAAATCGCGTCTATCTTGAACAGTTCGGTAAGTGTGTGCTGCATTTAAAATGAACGATAGACGAATTTATCTATCAAATTTACTTTTATTTCTATCAATATTACGAAGATTCGTGTGCACAGTAGAGTTAACTAAATAAAATCATGTTTAATCATCTATTATAGGTACAACATGGAAATAACATGGTATAAGCAACCTCGAGGGGTTAGTAGAACTCGCTGAAAAGGGTATGAAAGTGTTAACACATACGAAACAGATTTTTTCCATGGATACACAGCTTGTTAATTTGTAAGTCAATAACTCATTGTACACAGGTCTTCACGTGACGAAGAATGACTAACTGAGATCGTGTCAGTTTAGCGAGTCAACGACTAATAGATCATTTCGGAAATGAACATCATCTGTTACATGAGTTAGCGCAGTTTACGTTCGAAGTAGCACATTCATTCTCTGCCGGAGCATTTTTCTCGCGATGCAAAGCTACTCGTGTCCTATAAACAATCTCTGAATAAAATTCATAGTTTCTTATCATATCTGTTCAACGTCCACAACTACTTTCAGGTAACGAATTGTCACTTTGACGACTTTCTGGTGCTGCACTTTTCTTCAAAATGAAATAGTGCGGGGCCTCCCACAAGATAGACTCAGATACACCTTTTTTAAAAACTAATAACTCTATTATAATTATACCAAACGACCTGATCTTTTCAATTAGAAGCATTGGTATATAAAATTATAATTTACAAGGTTACATGCAGAAATAAAAAAAGGAATTTTTTAAAACTTTTTTATTTGGGTTCCACAATGAAAATTTAAAATATATGCTCTGGGGATCTATGTTAGTTCGACACATGCTGAAAATTTCATTGAAATCGATTCGGACGATGGAATCAAACCTCTTCCTCCACATTAAACAATAAAAAAAAAATCATGAAACAGTCAGAGAAATTCTTGGTGCAGAGGTCCGTTGCAGTGAAAATCCAACAGCGCGACGTCCAGTTGGGGACGTCTAAAATTTAAAAATGACAAATCGGTATGAATCGGAAATCGGAAAAAATATACAATTCGGATTATTTGAACTGGTTTCGAAGAAGCGGATTCTGTTTGAAGGGGTCTGTTTGTAGTTGTAGAGAGCGTTTGTCGATCGACCGTGGATCGGATCGGGATCGCTGGTCGCAGACCGTGTGATTAGAGTGTCCCTGGTCGCGGAAGGTGGTCCGTCCACGCGTGAACCTAAACGGCAATAATTTTCGTCGGCACCCCGTACGATTTTCACCGTGCGTGTGCACGCGCGGTAGTCACGATGCCAAGAGAAATCGAACTTGATCGTTAAGCGAGCCGCGACGTGAGCTCGGCCCATTAGCCGCGTTCGAGGCAGTTCTGCCGTGCACAAGAACAGACTACAAAGCCTGGGGAAGAGGAACGGGCCCCTGCGTCGTCGTTCGCCTCCACGGAAAAACCAAAAACGTTCGGAAGACGTTCGTAAAATCATTAAGGGAAGAAATAACGTTCAATTTAGTTTCTATCCCTTGAAATCGATGCAGACAATTTTTATTTTGCATAAAGATCTCCGCAGTCTAACCATATCACTAAAATGTAGTATTTTTATCAGATACCATGAACACGAACCGTACCAAAATGTAGCTGACATACGTTGTTTTATAAAAATTAGAAAAGTTATGTCTGTTCAGATCGCAGAAAATAGAAGCCGTTTATCTTTTTAAAACTGTTTTTTGCTGAAAAATCATTGGAACAACTTTTGAAAACAGTACTTATTCAGATAATGTGTCTAGTAATCGTGTATTATTAATTTTAAGGAAAAACATATTCCGGTGAATTTTAAAAGAACTAGGGATACATTTTTAAAGCGAAACAAGACTGAATTTATTCAGAGATCTCGCAATCTTTATAACAATATATGTTTGAATTCAATAAAAATATATATGCTTCAAGGAAGATATTTATTTAACCGGTGTACGCGGTTGTTCGTCATGTTACGGAATAATAGTCGTCGGATGTTTTATGCACCGATTAGAACGATCCATGCATTCATGATTTACTCGGATCTACGATCTTCAAAAACAACCATGTAGTAGACTGCAGTATGTACTTTCACTGCAGCTAAAATAGATCGCGTAATTCGGGTTGCATGTCTGCAGGCGCATTTGCAAGTTTTTCGAAAGTCTCGCATTATTCATCTCCTGCGGCACTTCGGCGAAGAATAATTAATACAAGTTCATGTACCAATGGTACACGCAATACCAGAAATAATAATATTTCAATGTTCTTGTAGAGCGTAAGCTTTCGTTTTCACTTTATCTAAGTGGAACCGTTGAGCGAATTAAAACTATGCCATTAGAAGCTGTAACACGTACTCCGTTTCCTATCAAAATATTTTACAAATAAAAATTCTTAAATAGTTTCCGAATTCGTGAAATACTCTATTTGTACTTATACCATGGTACACTGAGAAACTTTCTAATTACCATAGTCGTTAAGGAAAACACGATTATCTTATCTGCTTATATTAATCAATGCAAATTAATCTAATTGTGAGCAATCATTAGCTTCAAAAATCCATTGAAATGCAAAATTTATTCGAAACAATTCCTGTCAAGTTAATAAATGCAGTTACCACTTTAATCGTAATTTGTAGATTTATTAGTCATTATTAGACTGCGGAAATTTGTAAAAAATGGTGGAGTGTAAAATTCGATAGAATTTGGTATGATTTTTATTTATCTACAATGGCTGCTACCACTGAAAATAAAATTCCAGTTAATTCCACTTCCTCAAAATTTGTCTCCAATAATTGAAAATTGCATAAACATGCGCAGTTTAATCATTGTCCAACTTTAACTTTACTTCAAATTATTGATCTTACAATTAGTTGCGTCAAGAGAGGATTAGGCTCAAGACACTGAAGACGCATCTGTCAGCTTAAGATTTGATTGCAATTCAATTGCGAATTTGTTCATATAATTTTTATAAACGTAGGACTACGTTTAACAGATGCATGATCGAAGTACTGCGAAATATTTTCTGCCCCAGAAATGTTTACTATCGCACGCTCTCAGGTGCGAAAGTTTGTCGTTATTAGTATAATCTCAGAATCAATGTTGCAATACCATTCTACGTTTAGCGTTATTACTATAATCTCTACAATAACTGTACTCTCGGTACTGTTACCACTAGTCCAGTATTTCCGCCGCGTCTAATGCCATGATTATCGAGTCAGCTGTTCGAATAATCCACAAAATCAAAGATCGCCCATCGACACCTCGTTATCATTCCACTTACGATCATAATCCCGATGCAATCATCCACCGATCAGTCCGCGAAACAGCTGAATAAATTCGCCGTGTTGGAAATATCGCGATAACAACGCGCCCATATGTGGAATCCTGTGAACTTACCTGTGCGTTCCGATGCGGAACCAGGAAGAGCAGGTACATAAAATGTTACCTGCAATCTCTGCAACGAATATCCAGAGAGAACAAAGAACAAAAATTCGGAAGTCTTGTAGATCTCGTAGATCAAGAAATTATTCATTTATATAAAAGATAAAATTCAAAATTGTTGGGGAATTTTATAAAATTGAAGATGTCAACATCCTTCGTTAAAATCGCTAAGGGAAGAAACAACATTCAATTTATTTTCTATTTCCTGCAATCGATGCAGACAATTTTTATTCTGCATAAACAACCACTGTCTAATTATCACATAGATTGGATGTGTCGTTTTAAATTGTAATAGAATTTTCAGTTCATATAAAAATGATAATTTTCGAGAATTATACAGATATTCATAATTATCTCTAGACTGAGGATCTTTATGTATTTATATAGCAAAATTGAGTAGATAAGCGTCGTTTTTGAGAAGTTGTTTTTATATATTTTTAGGTTTCATTCCCTTTCCTCTCGCCTGCCGAGACAAGGCTCCGTCGAGCTCGTAGAGCTAAGTGTTGGAGGGGCGGGGGAAGAGGGAGGGATGGGTCGTGGAAAATTCAGTGTAACAGATTTAGCAAATTTAAGCGAGCACTACTGTATTGTGCTGGTGTAGGTTGTAGATGATCGTCGAGTCGAGAGAGCGGCGCGGTATGGGTCTGAGATGTGGAAGTACCAAGAGAACCCGAGGTTCGAGCCCGAGCGTGCTGTGTTCTCTCGTGTTCCTCGTGCTCCTCGTGCTGGTGGGACCTTGTTTCATGACCCACATAAAGCAAGGCCGTTAACACTACTCACGGGCCCGCGAACGTATGGGTGCGGGCCCCTACGAGCAGCTATACTCGCCGCTCTATGGGACCCCACGTGCCCATTTCCCCTCTCCTCGATCAACAGGGGGCTCGACGTGCCCCTCCAGGACGCACGGCTACCTGCAAACACCGGAGCGTACCTGTGCGTTACCTTCGCACGCACACACCCGCATCACACGCCAGACGGAGATGAAGATTCCTCTTGTCATTGTTGAGAAAGAAAAAAAGGCACCCGGCGACTCTAAAAATACACGGTCGACCGAAAACGTATTGACACACTCTGTGTTTCTGGTGTAATGGTACTTCAGAAAGTACCGGAGCGATCTTTATTTTGAAGAAGCCCGTTTCGACTTTTATACGTACACTACTGCGCGAAAGAAAGAAGCACCTGGCCATAGTCAAATATAAAATTTTAATTCTTAATGTGTTTAAAAGGTTTATAATAATATAACAGTATTTTTCAATTCTCCTAATATTTTTACTATTTTAAATTACACCAACTCATTTTTGTCATAAATGCATATAATCCGCTGTTTAATAATAACATAAAAAAATAGCTTTTTTAATGTTTTTGTGTATATATATATATTTTGTTTCTCATCGTAATTGCTGTTCACACCGCAGCATTAGGGAAAATCCTAATGATTTTTGTGCCGCAGTAATGAGCTCCTCCTCCACTTTAATGCACGTAACACTTAATTTTTTTATTCAAACGGGAAGAGAAGTTTGTTTTTATATTTTCGTTGTATCGAAGTCGGTATCCGAATAATAACAAAACGTTCCTCATCCTCATCAACTCTTCTGTGATCTTTTAACCTTCAGGTGGGGGGCCACTTTTATGAAAAATAGCATACATACACATTTATGCAACTGTATGCTTTTCTAGATTTGTCTAACTTCTGCATTTAATTTATTCTTTCCGGTGTTAAGCGCATAAAATCAATTAACAAACCCACCGTCTTTTTCGAATTTTCCAAACATATCTTTCAAGCTACTTAGCAAACCCACCGTCCACTAGCCAACCAGTCGCAAACAAAAATAAGTGGAACGTAGGTATCGAAGAACCCGAGTTTCCATCGAACCGCCGCCGATTCGAAATTTATGGATCACGACGACGGCCGGCCGGTTCGAGGAACACTATACTAATTAATCGTCGCCGGAGGAAAGCCGAGGATGAATTGTCCTCGAAGTAGAATTGTGATGGAAGCCAGCTAGAAAGCTGTTTCTCTCGGTCCACGTTAAACGTTCGAATCTCTTGAAAAGCATCTTCTTCGACCGTGCAAAATGGCGTCCACCCCCAAATCGCGCGTACATCTCCAACGAAACAACGTCTACTTTCTCACGGTGTCCTCTCGAAGAAACGCAATTGATTTCTCGCGGACCATCGTGTGGCGTCCGTGGAAAAAGATGTAATTTTCGGAGGACGGGGGTGGTCGGAGGTCGTCGAAGAGGAAATTAGTATTACGTTGGTGGGCAAACGAAGCGTCGAGGAATACGTAAACCGAAAGTTAAGAAAAGAGGGAGAAAGAAAAAAAAAAACGTCGCGGTCCTGATTCTTGTTCGTGCACTTATGTGGCACTTAGAGGATGTGTGCGCTGAATGTGCATCCGCGTACGGATGTGTGCGTACCTGGACAAGTTAGTAGGTCAGGCAGACGTGAGTCAAGCGGCACATACGTGTACATGTGTGCGCGCGTGCGCGTGCCGGTTTGTGTGTGTACGCACGAACACGCCGAGCACATTATCATACCCGTGGAGAACTGTGACTCCAAACGAGGCTTCATCAGGTACCTTGATCTTGACTCGACGCAAGGTCCATTTCGCTGTCGTCGCACATTCAATATGGCATTGCTCCTATTCGGTTTCGCATTGTTCGCATCGGTGCCACGAAACGGGAGCTACGCGTAATAACCCGTAAATGGGAAAAGTTGTCGGCAACCGCGGCGAACTCTTTGATGCTGCGGAAACTGTTTTGCACGCGGAAATACACGATCGATTAGATACCAAGCGAATTTTCCGAGTTCTTTTTCAAGCGCATATGTCACTGATGTTTTTCAAGTACGTACACTACTGCGCGAAAGAAAGAACCACCCGACCATATTTAAAAGAGAAGCGTAAAACATCAAATAAGAGCACGGTAAGTTTTGAAAAAGGATTCCGCTGTTTAATTGAATGATTATAATTGAATTATAAATATAATTATTTAATTTAATGTTAAATTGAGAATATACTTTAAATGCAACAAATCAATCATTATTGTTTGTAAATATATTTTATAATTATACTGGGTGCTTTATTCTTTTGCACAGTAGTGTTCGTCGGTAATATCACATTATACTTTAAACTAAATTAATTCAATGTAATTTTTACGATATTGTGAAAAAATGGAATGTGAGATAGTATTATTTTGGCAACTAAATTCGCGACCTTTTGTTTCGTAATTTTTTATTGTATCATTATAACTTCATTCAGTGACTGTGTATCATTGGAAAGCTCTGAATTTTTCGATCAATTTGATATATGCTTAAAAAATATTTATAAATGACTTTGTTGGAGAAAATGTGGAGGTCGCGAACTTAGTTGCCAACCTAATACTTGTTATTTAAAGATTATATGGAATTCATTTCCATATCAATCAAGAAATATATCACTTAGACCACTTTCATGATTATGGGCTCATAACGCTCATGTGATACTGTATGTGTCCGTTAGAGCTTCTCTTTGCATTATGTTGCGTTTACGAGTTCGAGTATCCATTTAATTAAGCAAAATAATATGTCTATACTAATATAGATGAAAGAAATCAAAATTGTCTGTATATCCAGTTGCAAGAAACTTAATAACTTCAACAAATTGAAAATAAATAAAATCGTAGATATGTCTAACCACATTTTTTCTATTAGCAAAGTAGTATTCAAAGGTCGTGTATTTTATTTGCGCGTCACTTATTATTCACAGCAGATATCCTGTAATATCCCGCGATGGTTTAAGGAAGAACCGTTGCTGTCATCTGACGGGAACGTTCTCTACTAACGTGGCTTCCGTGTATGATCACCGACGAGATACTGCCAGCCTTACGGGAGTTGGTGTCACCCGAATATTTCGGTGTTCTCATACGCCCTCTTGAATGTATTCTAGCTGGAGTAAGAAATAGAAGGCCATCGACGTGATCTCGTCGGTGCAGAAGGCCACTAAGGAGATTCTCGTCGCATCGGTGAGAAGGCAAATCGTCACGGAACCATATTGATGTGAATTATTACATTCTGCACCGAACGTATTGCAGATATGGGCAAAAAATTCCTAGATATATTAAGAAATTAATGAAGCATAATTTTAGGAAAATCAACAATTCCCACTTCAAATTCTGTATGAGATACCTCTATTTGTAATTTCAAAATATTTCGTAAACGAGAATTATTACCTTACACATTTTTATACATAAATGTTTCAAGAATCTGAGGGAACAGAAATATGTTGAAAAGACTTTACGGTAAAAGATTAGATGGCAAGGAGAGGTCAAGGGAGTGCTCGTTAACATCATTAATTAGCAAAAGGAATTGTTGATTTTCCTAAAATTATGCTTCATTACTTTCTTAATATATCTAGGAATTTTTTGCCCATATCTGCAATACGTTCGGTGTAGAATGTAACAATTCACATCAATATGGTTCCGTGACGATT